>VDFB02351465.1:293913-313634 GCA_007258455.2 Sequoia sempervirens
CACAAGTTGATCTGAATTCTTATCCCCTGTTTTGTACCACTTGCAGGTTTTGGCCACGTACAAATACAACTTGCTCTGAAAGACTAACACAACTTGATCTCAATTCTTATACCAATTGCAGGTTTTGGCCATGTGAATGGCGGTACAAATACAACTTGCATTTCGATTTCGTCATCAACAAAAGTTGCAGAGAGTAATCCAACGACACTGGCTATCCAACCTATAAAAGGGCATGGAGGAAGCCACGACATGTTGCAGCAATGGGCCCATATAATAATTTATAATATTATTATATCAATCTATAATATATAATTTTACAATCTATATATATATATATATATAATATTATATATATTTATTACATCATATTTTTAATATATAATATTAAATATTCTATAATATATTTAAACATTATGTTATACTTAAGAAAAAAACCAAACCTAAAATAAAAAATATACACACAGTTAATTTTGAAACTTAAAATAAATAGCTAAAACTGAAGAATATAAAATCACTAAAAAGAATTAAATGCACTACATTTATAAAGAACACTGACAAATAGTTAAACGAAGGACGGTATACATAAAATATGGAGTTTGACACTATCATATTGAATGGGCCCATTGCTGCAACATGCCGCATATGCACATGGCTTCCTCCATCCCCTTTTGTAGGCTGGATAGCCAGTGCCTAATCCAACAGTTTACAGTGTTTTCTATCATCTTCAGCTACACTTTTTCCTTGTATTTCCTGATACTGTAGATGGACGACAGCGGCTATCCAGCCCCAGAAATGCACTGGGGCATGGATAAGTCCCATCTATGCCCTTCCATGCAAAAATGAATATGGATTTACCTATCGTGTATGTGCAGTGTAGTTTTATATGGAAATAGAAAAACGGGGCAGTACATAATGATCTTTTATTTAAATAATATTGTTAGCAATGTTAAGTTAAATTTTTTTCACTATTACCTATATTTGTATTATATTTTTCACCCATGCTTTGGATGGACTGTAAATATATTATGTTATACTTATATTATATGGAGTCGACTGACTCCTAGACAAAAAGCACCTATGTACATACAAAAACACATGAAAACATACATAACGACATACATGGTACCATACATAACATGAAGAGACGACACTATGCGGGGCCCGCTAGATGAATGATAGAAGTGACGGAAACGGTAATGGAAGGAAAGGGCACGGGAAGCGAGGAGGTACCATGTCGCTGATAATACACTGCCAATTTTTTTTCCTTGTGCGAGAAGGTAACCGTTAGCGTGGGAAGGGCAGTGTGGACGGGCAATGTTGTAGTTTAAATTGTAATGGGTACTATTCACTTGGAAAACCCGTTGTGCTTTAGGTATTCTCATTTTGCAGGATGAAATCAAAACATTGAAGATAAAGGACACACCGCAGATAGGGGAGAGGACCAAACTACTTGAGGTGAGGTGTTTCTAACCGACTGTATGCAATGTTGAAGGTTTTTTATGTATTGTTTCATGCGTTTTCATATTGTTTCATGTGTTGCTATTAAAACCATGGGAATGTAATGAAATGTGGATTTAAAGTTGCATTGTTAAAAGCTTTTGTTATTAAAACACCCATTGAGTTGCAAGTGAAAGGTTGTAGAGCAAAGGGAGACTGCAAAAAGTGAGTTGAGGGGTTTGTAATGATTTGGGTTGTTAGTTGTAAAGGGGTTTAAAATGTAATAAGGGTTTTTGTTTGTAAATTATTTTCAAACTTTAAGTGGGTTTAGGGTTTTGTAAAACCCAGTGTTTTGCATCTTAGAATTTTAGAAAACAAAATGAATGTCTTTACAAGCTTTTGTTATTTAGACCTTAGGAATGTAATGAAAGGCATTGTTTTATAAACACCCACAAGGGTTTGGGTATGTTGCGATGTGGGTTGCATTTTTATAAACACTCTATGTTTTCCATTTCATTCATATTAGAGTGATAATTGCAACTACAAATTGTATTTGTTTGTCATGGCATTCCAAGAGGCCACATTTGTTTGAGGTATTTTTTCAAACAATTCACTGCCTTGTCTATGAAAGCATATTAATAAGCATAATAGTAAGCAATAACAGAGACAAGGTAGTGAACAGTTTGAAAATTGCCTCAAAGAAATGTGGTGACAAGCCATAGACAAGGCAATGAACTGTTTGTAAGTATGATTGCTTATGTGTGGCTTGCCATTGTGTTTTGGCAGACACATACTCACCTCACACTGTGTTTTCCAACTTGCAATCACACTATGCATGTATATGGTTGTTGGAAAACATCGTGTGTTTACTATGAAAGCATAATAATAGATTTGGATAGTCATGGTGTTGCAACACCATGGTGATTGGGATGAAATGACAAGCCATAGACAAGGCACTGAACTGTTTGTATGTATGATTACTTATCTATGGCATGCCATTGTGTTTTGGGAGACATACACTCACCTCACACTGTGTTTTCCAACTTCCAATCACTGTGTTTTGTATGTCTGTGTAGTGCAGTGCAATTTTACACGGAAATATAAAAATGGAGCAATACATAATGATCTTTCATTTTATCAATTTAATTTAGCAGTTTAAAATTTATTTATTTTTTATTTAAATAATATTGTTAGTAATGTTAATTTAATTTTTTTTCACTATTACCTATATTTGTATTATATTTTTCACCCATGCTTTGGATGGACTGTAAATATATTATGTTATATTTATATTATATATAGAAATATAATATTATTATTTTAATACATAGAATACTATAATTACATTATAATATTATATATATTTTTATTTATATTATATTATTATAAATGTAAAAATATATTATATATTATAATCAACATATATTTTAATTATTTATAATGTATAATATATATTTATTATATTATTATGGATAGAATATTATATATTATTTATATTATATTATATAATAAATAATAATATAGGTATCAATACAGTATATTCTATTATATTATATGTTATTTAAATTTTATTATATATTATTTATATATATTTTTTTTATTTTTTTATTTTTATAAGGTAAGTGCTACAAAGAAACGGGGGTAGCTCCCAGATTACATTCTTACATCGATGCCCATGGCCCGTAGGCCAAAGAGACAGAGCTCTGTAGCAATCCACACTTTGGAACAAAAAGGAAACATGCACAATCAAAACCTCCTTCGCACTGCTTACAGACCCAAAGCTTGATGAATCGTCATCAAGGCACCACCCAGGATAATGAGCCTTCAGAGGCTCTCTTCACCAAGCCAAGACATCTCTGAAGCCATGAAATGAGAGAAGGCGTCCAGATTTGCGTTTTTCACCCCACTCCTATAGACCTCCCACGCATCCACCATGAAGTTCCTCAAAGCTTCCTTTTGTTGGTTGGACATGTCAACATCCATTCCTTCACCGAACTCATCTTCCTTTATCACCATACTTGGGTCAAAGAATGTGTGAAGAAAGCTGACCCAACCTTGAGTCCTTAGCTCCAGAGTTGCATTTGCTAACACATGAACGTTTTGGGCAGACACGATCCTCACTAGGCTGATGGACACTCTTTCTCTCAATTCACATATGTCTACTAGAGCCCCAATCACCATCTCATAGACCCTGTCGTCGCACCAGTGCTGCTTATCATTTAAAACCCTTGAGACCAATTCCGTGATTGCACTTAGCACGTTCCCATCTTGGATGTCGAAAAGTCATCGGCATTGAGTAGGAAGAGATTCCTTTCCATAGGCTTACGCCATACCAAACTGAAATACCATTTTGACTTACGCCATTGCTTTAGAAAACGAGACTGACCTGCCTGCCCTAAATAGCTAGACCAGTCCTCTATAGTCCAAAGGAGTATGAGGTGTCCCGCCGATATGCCAATCACAGTGTCAGGCCACGCGGGTTTGTGTGATTCACGAGTTGTTGGAAGGCACATAAGTATTTGTACAAGATTTGATACTATCATCCATTAAGATATCCTGTAGTCTGGGCCAGAGATCTGTTTTAGAGCTCGTAACCAACTTGTCATCCTAAGCCACCCCTTGATTTGCAAGTAGGTCAACCGCCTTGTTTGCCTCCCTATAAACGTGCTTCAATGAATAGTCCTCCAATTTATTTAATAGTTCTCTTATGGGGGAAATCTAGCTTTCAATCCTCCAGTTCTGGGATTTACCGATAATTATTGCACTGATAACGAGTAAAGAATCGCCTTCAATCTCAACTAGGTTTATACCATGTTGAATGTAGAGATGCAACCCTAGCCATATGGCTTCCAACTCTGCAATATTATTGGTACACACCCCAAGCTTTTTCGATGCCGCCTGAACAAATCCACCACTTGTATCTCTGATAATGCAACTGGCCCCGACAACTCCTAGATTGCCCTTCGCCACCCTGTCGAAGTTTAGTTTCCATTTCAACCGAACCGGGAAAATCCAATGAATCTCCTTCCTATTGATTATCTTTCTACTGTTAACTGACTGCTTCAGAATTTTGAGTTCAGGCCACTATGTCTACGAAGATTTTCATCCCACCTAGAGAATGAAATTTTGGAAGTGACATTGAGTCTATTGTTGGAAATTTCTACAATCGCGTTTTGAATTTTAGCAATGAGTTGCTCTCGATTTAAGGCTTTCTCCTTAAAAATACATTGATTTTTCTCTTTCCACAAATGCCACACAATCAAGGATGGTGTCAATGTCCAAATTGCTTTCCAATAGCCCCCTATGTTCATTCTCGGCCAATTGGAGAGAAAGTCACTTAGCTTGTTTTTCCTTGGTCCCGAAAAATTTAAGGATGCTTGCAGCCAGTCCCAACATGAGTTCACCACTGGGCAGGATAGGGGTAGATGATCCACATTTTCTTCCGCTCATTTGCAAAGGATGCATCTAGTTGGTCCAATGGTTCCAATTCTTTTCAATCTTTCGGCCGTTAGGCATCGCCCATGGAGAGCCACCCAAAGAAATGCCCCAGCCTTAGGTAGAATCTCCTTCCTCCAACAAAGATTTTCCATCCAAGATTTATCCTTGGCTTGTGCTGATTGAATTTTATAGCCCATTTTAGCTGAATAATTTCTAGAGGATGCACCACACCATATTATCATATCATCCTTATTACTCCATTTTAATAATCTTTTCTCAATTTCCTCACTAACTGCAACAGCCAGCCCGTGTGGAATTGGAAGTGAGGTAAATTTAATCCATTTGAAAGTACAATTAGCTTGTACACTCTCCCTCTAAATGTAGTCCACCACCGTTGTGCCATAAGATGATTGGATGCAGTCGATATATTGTTCAAGGTTGAAGATATCTGCCAAACTTTTGTAGTCGTTTCATGAATCTAACCAGAATAAATCCTTTCATCCATTCCCAACCTGCCAAGAGAGATGGCTTGTAATTAAGGAGTGGCATGTTGAAATGTATCACCATGGTGCCGATCTGCCACCAAGGTTCGTAGCCATTAGAATTTTGGCTGAGTCTAGGCTATCCAAGTATTTTCTCTGCATGATTTGACACCATAATTTTTCTGGAATTTTATAAATTTTCCAAATAAGTTTGGCCCCTAATGCTTTATTTTGTAGTCGCAGTTTATGAAGACCAACCCCTCCATTAACTTTCGCTTTACATACTTCTTCCCATCCTAGTAGGTATATTTTCTTCATCGTTTTTGATCCTTCCCATAGAATTTTTTTAAAGTTTTCTCCATATTTTTTATTTTCTTTCCTGGTGCTTCCAGACAAGACATTCCATAAATTGGGATTGTAGAAAGAACTGCTTTAGCCATGGTAATCCTCCCTGCCATTGAGAGCCAACTGTTCTTCTGGACATGCCATGGCTTTGTTTTGGTAGTTTTCAACCACCTCGCCTGAATGTTTTGCTTTGCAGACTCCTTCAAAGATCTATACTCCAAGAAACTTAAACGATGGTTTCCCTCTCTTAACTCCAAGAATAGTAGATATAGCTAGCTGCTTTTGTGGTCTTGTATTAAAAAAGAAGACGCTCGATTTCTCCTTATTCATTTGTTGACCTGAATGAAGTTCATATTCCTTGAGCACGCGACTAATGATTATGGCTTCTCTCAAACTTTCTTCCCCCAATAAAGTAGTGTCATCTGCAAATTGTGTATGGGTAACAGGGTCCATTTTGGGTGCAACTTGTATACCTCTCCAGACCTGATTTTGATGGCTGCTCCTAATCGCACTTCCAAGGGCTTTAGCCATAATGACAAAAAGAAAAGGTGACATGGGGTCGCCTTGCCTAAGCCCATTCGTTGCCTGAAAGAAACCTTCTAGTGAGCCGTTTATAGCTACGGAATAGCATACAGAGGAAATGCACTGAAACACCAAATCACACCAATGACTGCAAAATCCCATTCTTGTCATCACTTCCATAAGGAATGGCCAACGCACCCTATCATACGCCTTCATTACATCAAGTTTTATAATCATTCCTTCTTGCTTGCTTTTACTTAGTGTGTGGACAACTTCCATTACTAGTAAAATGCTATCTATTATTTCTCTCCCAGGTACGAATTTGTTTTGTTTAGTCAAAATGATCTTTCCCAGCACTAATTTAAGTCTGTTGGCCAGTACTTTCACAATGATTTTTTAGATGGTATTGCATAAGGATATAGGCCTGTAATTGCCAAAAGAGGAACACTTGGATTTTTTCAGGATCAGTGCAATAATTGTATTGTTCAGATCTTTCACAAATCTCCTAGTTTTCCTGAAGTCTTCAAAAAGTTTCCAGAGATCCTCTCCTAGAAAATTCCAACAGTGTTGAAAGAAACTGGCCGTAAAGCCATCAGGGCCAGGTGCCTTGTCTAGATGCATCTGGAAGAGAATAGCATGAATTTCATCTTTTGAGATCTTTTCGCACAACCGTACATTGTCAGCTTAACTAACTCTGGAGTTAATCAAATCAAGGTATTCCATCTGTCCCTCAGTAGGCATCTATTCCCCCAAAAGATTGGAGAAATATTCAACTGTAGCCTTGCTTACCTCATTCGAACCCCTAACAGTCTAACCATCTCTTGTAATTATTTCCTCTATTTTATTACTTGCTCACTTTGCCAGGACTGAGGCATGTAAGAATTTGGAGTTAGCATTTCCTTCTCTAAGCCATACCTCACGTGACTTGTCCCTCCAGTATAACTCTTCTCTTTTCAACATCTCATCCAAGTTCCTTTTTAATTCGGTTTCCCTTAAAAAATCTTCATTTCTCATGCGAAATGCTATCATCTTTTCATTGAGTATCTCCAGCGCGTTTTCCACCTTCACCTTCTCAACAAATATATTTTGAAACTTCTCTCTATTCTAGATTTTGAGTTTTTGTTTTAAGGCCTACAATTTTTTAGTTAGTATGAAGCTTATAGAGCCTCCTACCTTTATATCCTTCCACCAATTCTCCAACAGCTCCAGTAATCCTAGATCTCTCCACCACATGCTCAAGAATTTAAAAGCAGAGCTCACTCTTTTGTTGCCTTTAGTTATTGACAAGTCCACGGGATAATGATCAGAGATTGAGTTAGGATAGATGTAAGCATTCACATACCAGCCATGATTAAACCACAATGGTGACACCAAGAAATGGTTGAGCTTCTCAGCTATGGCAATAAAGTTTTTCCGCCGATTGTTCCAGGTGAAGTTGCCATTATCTATGGGGAAATCCATCATCCCTGCTTCCGCCACAAAAGCCCTAAAGTCCTGTATTTCTTGTGTAACGCGTCTGACACCTCCCCTTTTTTTGGACAAGTCTAGGATTGCATTAAAGTCTCCTCCAACTATGAATCTTTCCTTTGGAAACAAACGCATGAATTCCAAGATCGAACTCCAAACTAAAACTTTCTCCTCTGTTTTAATGGGGTTGTATACATTGATAAGTATAAAACTGCAGTTAAGGCCTAGGTCAAAGACTTTCGCCCCCATCCATCTTGCAGAAGATAAAATAATTTCCACTTATATAGTTGTGACTTTCCAAAGCATACCCAAGCCCCCTGTAGAACTAGAAGAGCCTTCGAAATAACCATCCCATAATCTACAATATCTCAGGAACTGTGAACCTTCCTCCCTTGAGAATTTAGTTTCTTGTAACAAAATTATATTACCTATGCACTTTTGTATTTGACACTGAACTAGGTGTCGTTTGTCAGGGGCCTTTAGGCCCCTGACGTTCCACGTTGTAATCTTCATTGTTTCCCAAGGGAGGGATTTCCTCCCTTGGTACTCAAGAACTTGGTGATATTTGTGAACTTCTTGGCAGCCGCTTCTACCTCCCAAAGTTGTTTGAAGGATTTCCGACCGTGAGTATTACCTGAGTTGCCGATCTTGCCCAGACCCATGTGTTTGCAAGCAGATTGGGAGATACATCTATCATCAATTACATCCAGTTCATCCTCAATATCAGGATTAGAGTCCAATTCAATGCTTGACCTAGAATCAGTATCATCTCCATTGTCATCCTCTGCCTCCTCTCTATCCTTTGCTTGATTTGGGATTTCCCTACTGTTGGGCGTGGGTGTAGGGCATTTGTCCGATCCGTTCGGAGCTTTGGTTATAAACTCTCTCCCACCTGCTTGTGATGTCCGTTTATTGGGACTACTTTGTTGATGCAAGGTAGCGATAAGATGTTTGCTATCTGAGGATGGCATCATGCTTGTTTCCTTCAGACCAATAGTGTAGTCACTGGAGCCATGGCCGCGTGAACCACAAGAAAGGTAAAAAAAACCTTGATTCTTCAATTTCATTACCTTGCTTCCACCGTTCTCCATTGGCCAATAACATGATGTTATTGGGGATGGTTTCAATTGCCGCAATTCTCAGACGGGCATATTTGTACATATCTCCCTCCATAATGTTTGAATCAATTTCCATAAGTGTGCCCAGCGAGCATCCGATTTTCTCCAAATATTTTCCTACCCAATATTCTATTGGAAGATTATACAATCTAACCCAAACTGAGTGGTCATAAGGCTGCATTTTAACTGGGTTGAAATTCTTATTCCATGGCTGCATGTACAGAGGCATTTTCTCCATAAACCAGATCTCTTCTTCTGTCACTCTTGTTTTGGTTTTCTCATCAACGAAAATGATTAGGAAAAAACCTTTGGGTAGAAATCTTAATAAAACCTCTGTCTTCCAATTCTCCTTAATCCAAAGTCTAATTGACGCTTTGTCAGGTGTACCTCTGATGAATCTGCAAATGAATGCAAATTCCTTCAGGATCTCCATGTCGAGTTTTATTTCTTTTGAAACCTCAATCTCAATAATGTCGTTCATATGCATTGTGTTATGATTGCCTTCGGCCTGTTGCTCTTTCCCAAATCTTTGGTCTGGCCGCACACGTCTCTTACATCTTCTGTCCCTAAGGTTCCTCCAAAGAAGGTTGTCCTTTTTTACTTGCGTTTTTTGCCTTCCAAACCTTGAATGGCTCCACCACGAAGCCCAATTTTCCTCTGGAGAATCAAGAGTGTCATGGCGCTTTCTGGTTGGCCTCTCCTCCATTTTCTTCGCTTCACCTTGTGTACTATATATCCTGTGACATTTATCTATCCACCTTCCACCTTCGAAGACCCACTACAATGTATGAAAAAATGTTTGTTCTGCTTCGCTTACCTTAGCCTCTTTATCTCCTTAGCATAGTTTCTCTTTCGTTGTTTCAGCCTGTGTCGATACTTTCTGATTCACCTTCTTGTCGATATTCGACCCTGCTTTGCCCATTTTCGCCTCTATAACATTTTTATTTATATTATATTATATGTGTTATATATATAATTTATTTATATAATATTGTATTATATGTTACATAATATATTTATAGTTCATCCAAATATATATTATTATGTTATATTTATATTATATATAAAAATATAATACTATTATACTATCCAGAATACAAATAAATTTTTATAATTATAATAATATAATATAAAATAACATATATAATATAATATAATATAAATAACATATAATATTCTATCCATAATAATATAATAAATATATAAATTATAAATCATAAATAATTAAAAAATATATATTGATTATAATATATAATATAATGTTAAATTATATATTTAAAACTATAATAATATTAATATATTTTTACAATTATAATAGTATAATATTATAAATATTAAGGATATTATAATGTAATTATAGTATTTTATGTATTATAATATTATTAATCTATTTGTATATATAATATAAGTATAACATAATATATTTATAGTCCGTCCAAAGCATGGGTGAAAAATATAATACAAATATAGGTAATCATAAAAAAAAATTAAACTAACATTACCTACAATATTATTTAAATAAGAAAATTAAATTTTAAACTAAATTGATAAAATAAAACATTATTATTGGCTCGTTTCTTGCTATTGTATAAAATAAATATAAAAATTAATTAACTACACTCCTTTCAAAATATCAAAACAATATGCTTAATGCATTAAAAAAATGGTTTAAAAATATGCTTAAAGTACGATATTGGTCACCGGTCAAACTCAATGTACAAGAGCACACTTTCCAAAGCTCTGCCCTGAAAATGATGCAGCCCTATCCATGCATGATGCATTCATGCCCCGGTGCATTCCTGGGGCTTGATAGCTGCTGTCGTAGATGGAGAGTGTGTATGGCATGTACAACTTGCTCTAAAATGCAAATTGAGGGTTGAAATTGTTGGGTGTTCATGCCCAATGGTCACCTTAAATCCATTGGCTATTTTTTCCTCCAACTGATGTCTCTTAATATTCTATGTTACTTGTAATTGCTTATTATGGATAAGGCTTATTATTATTGTTGTACTATTGTTGTATCTTGCTCCTACAATTAGCTATAATGATATATGCATCGAGAAACATAGATTAATAAATTTTTCCTGCTTCAAAGTGGATGTAGCCAATTTGGTGAACCACTATCAATCTTCATGTCTTTGTATTTTTTTGTTCGTTGTTTATAGTTTCATTTTTCTGAGTTTAATTTTTTGCAATATTCTTCTTTATTTAATTTACAAAAAATCATTAACAATTGGTATGAAAGCAAGTGGTGTAATTATTGTTTGGGAATTGTGATAATTTTTTAGAATGGAGGAAGCAGATAAATAGAAGATAGAGAAGTTCATGGGGCAGAACTTCAGATTGTGGAAAGTGCAAATGGACTCTAGAGTCTTTGTTGATTATAGGCGATCTTTCACTTGCGTTGGATGGAAAATCAAAGAAGCAAACTGCGATATTAGATGAAGACTAGAAAAGATTAGATAAGAAAGTAAGAGTGACAATTATCTTATTGCTATCCAGCAATGTTCTCTTCAATTTCATAGTAGAGAAGACCTCAAAAGAATTGTGGGATAAATTGATAGACATGTACGAGATGGCTTCAACTTCTAACAAGGTGTATCTCATGAGAAAAATATATCATTTGAAAATGAAGGAAGGTGGAATTGTATCAAACCACTTGAATGAATTCAACACGCTAATCACCCAATAGGTTTCAGTAAACATTATTTTTGATGATGAAATCAAATCCATCTTACTATTGTGTTCTCTTTTGAATAGTTGGGAATGTGTTGTCATGGCAATGAACACCTTCATATCCGGGAAAGAAAAACTTAAGTTTGATGATGTTGTTGCAACTCTTCTTAGCGAAGATATGAGAAGAAAAAATCAGGGAACCGCATCTGGTGATGCCTTTATTTTTGGCAATAGAGGTAAAAACCAAGAAAGGGGCAAAAATAACAATAGGAGAAGATCAAAATAGCAAGGAGATCAATGTTAAGGGGCATAAATGGAGGTTGTTGGTTTTGTAGAAAAGAAGGCGATGCAAAGAAGAATTGTTGGTCATACAAAAGGGTGCAAAATCAATCAAAGGGCAGTGAAGTGAACACCACGTATGAAAAAGATGAAGGTGTCCTAGTTTTGTCAATGAGTGAAACTATGACAGGTTCATGGGTGTTGGATTCTTGTGTATCTTTTCATGCAACTTCATGTCAGGATGCTTTCCAAAACTATCAAGAAGGTAAATTTGGTAAAATATATTTTGGTGATAATGTAAGGCATGTGCAATTATTGGAAAAGGTGATGTAATGTTGAAACTAAAAAATGGAAACAAGTGGTTGTTGTACGATGTATAACATGTTTTGGAGATGAAAAGAATTATAATTTTTGTGACACAACTAGATGCTCAAGGATGTAGTGTCACCTTTGAGTCAACAAATTGGGCACATTATATTGTGCTAGATTGTCCTGTTGAAGTGGGAGCAGCGATGAAACTTGTGGACAATGAAGTGGAACTATGGCATAGAAGGCTCGAGCACATGAGCAAGAAGGGGCTCAAATTCTTGCTCAAAAGGGATCATCTTTTGAGTTTAAAATCTTTGGATTTGGACCTATGTGAGCATTGTTTATATGGAAAATAGAGGCATATTAGTTTCTTGAAGATTGGACATGAAAAAAAGATAACACCCTTGGAGCTTATGTTCTCTGACATGTTTGGTCCTACAGAGGTAACCTCGTATGGAGGAGTTAATGATTTTGTTAATTTTATTGATGATTGCACTCAAAAGGTGTGGATTTACACGCTCAATAGGAAATCAAAAGTGTTTACCAAATTCAAGCTTTTTAAAGCTATTGTTGAAAATTGAATGGGGAAAAAGATTAAATGTTTGAAAACGGATAATGGGGGTGAATTTTGTTCTTCAAATTTTGATGGTTATTGTGTAGATAATGGTATTCAACACATTAAATTTGTACCATTCACGCCTTAAGACAATTATATAGCAGAGAGGCTGAATTGTAAAATTCTTGAGAGGGCTCGAAACACGCTCTCTAATGCAGGTTTGGGCAAAGAATTTTGGGTGGAGGAAGTTAATATAGCAGTGTATTTGATTAATTGCAACCCCTCTTCCAGATTGGATTTTGATTCTCTGAAGGAGAGATGGATTGGAAGGAAAATTTCATACAAACATTCGAGTGTGTTTAGCTACGAAGTGTTCGTTCATGTTCTAAAAGAGAAGCGAACAAAGCTAGATTTCAAATCTAAGTGGGGCATATTTTTTGGGTATGGTGAAGATCGATATGGTTTCAGGTTATGGAATCTGGTGATGAATAAGCTGGTTCATAGTCGAGATGTTGTCTTCAATGAAAAGGTGTTTCCAGGTTTGCACAGACAGAGGAGTTCAGTGAATGAATTTGTGATGATTAGTGCTATTGAGAGTGGTAGAACTTCATAGTTTTCACATCCAAATGTGACACAGTGTGTACCTCAACAGAAATCCGGTATTGGTTAGCCTCAAAACAATACAAATTTGTCAGTTAATATGCAATTGCAGTCACATGAAAATTGAAACACTCAACCATTAAATTTAGAGTAGTATGAAAAAATTAGTGATGGAAATAATATTAATCATTATTTGCATGAGGCATATTCCCATTCCATGCAACCACTTCATGTTTTAACGCCATGGCTTGTAGCTGCTCACGATGCAAACTTATCACCCTTTGCCTGCATTGCAAAGGTTTTTACAAACCCATCGAGTGATGCTTTGTCGCCACACAAGTTCTTTCACACTTCACGTGATGGCAAGAAAGACACTCCCATGAATGCTCCACATACTCTCGCCCCTGCCTACTCAACGTAGCCCCAAATAGAGTGATTTCCCTCATGTGAAGCTCTTCCATCATTGCATGAGATAATTTTAAATTATGTTATTAAAGACCTATGCCCACACCCTATTTATTCTCCCACACAAGTCTCAATAACTCCCTCGCAAAACTTTGATGTTCATTTGCAACAACCAACAAGGATGATGGACAAGAAAAATTCCCTACAAGTCCACTTTGGTGTACCTCCAAAGCCACATACAGGGAATTTGTAGTCATTTACAAATGAATTTACTGCTCATTCCTGGTCCACTAATGATTTTTTATTGGTTGTCCAATTACAAATGAGCTTGCTTCCATGTGACCCTTTGTTGTTTCACATCATTCATACACACTTGATTCCATGCTACCATCACATGAGCTGGGTTTACAACCTTCAGTAGGAAATTCAAATCCCATGTAGCTCTATGTCAATTTGACACAACAATTTAATGGGCCCACAATAGTGATTTTTTTAGTGGCTAATATTTGCCACTTGGCTAATAGTTGAAATTTGGGAATCCAAAATTGGCTAATAGTTTGAGCTACAATGTGACTTGAATCGCCACATTTTTACAAAAAATTATTATAGTCTTATTTAAATTGCCAAATATTTTTTTTTATTAAAAAGTTTAACTCAAAAATTTGCCACAATATTTGATACTTGATTAGATTAGATTCACCTAAATTTAATAAATTATAGTAGAAATGTATATTAATTTGCTAATAGTGTATCATAATTATTGCTTTAGGAACATATTTCTAATCTTTAGTTTCCACCATTGATTTATAATATAATCTAATGGCCCTTGTTTTATTCCACAAGGTAAAATGTACCCATGATCTGTAATGCTCATGGCGTCCACAATTTTGGGTCTCATGAGCATTATAAATTGTGGGTAAATTTTAACTTACAGAATACAACGACGTTTGTTAGATCAATGATCTAAAAGCAATTTTGAGCCCCATGAGAATTGCAAATCATGGATACATTTTACCTTGCAGAATACCATGAGGGCCATTATATTATATTTTAAAACAATGGTGGAAAGTAAATTTATTAGAGTCTACCCCTTCAACCCATTGATAATTTCCACCCTTGGGCCCCTACTTTTCCATGAGAATTAATTTTAGATTGGATAGATGCACCATCATAATTAATGAATTTTCCAATTATTTTTCCAAGATTTGACAAAAAAATTCTACAAAATCTTAGTGATGTAAAAAAAATCGCCAAAAAAATTAATATTTTTTTCGAAAAAAAGAAAAGATTTGCCAATAGAAATTAATATTTTTCCCTAATAAAATGAAAAATTTCCCATGATTTTATAACTTTTTTAGGGGGATTTCTTAAAGCTATCACTAGCCCACAGAGTTATCAAATTCACCCACCCCTGTTCATTCTATCCAAGAAACCATCAGTTATTTCAAATTCTTCGACAAAGGCTAGGAATATGCCTTCATCGCACATTGGCAATATAGAAGCTGTTGATTGTGTTTTCACTCAAAATAATGCATTGCAAAGGAAAAATGATAATTTGTAGGAACAAGGTAATGTGCAAGAAGTGATTCCACGAGTGTGGAGGTCTACTCAGGAGCGTCGACTGCCGACAAGATTTGACGATTACCAATTATTGATTTATGATCAATTAGAGTCTTCAAGTTTGAAAGACACTTGTAAAGATGTTAATTGAGAGAAGTGGTTGGATGTTATGCAAGAGGAAATCGATTCGTTGATGGCCAATCATACTTGGGACTTGGTGAAGCTTCCAACCAATTAGAGAGCATTGAAGAATTGATGGGCATACAAATTGAAAGAGGAAGGAGGTAGGAAAAGATATCAAGCACGTTTGGTTATCAAGGGGTATGATCAACAAAAAGGTATTAATTTTAATGAGATCTTCTCAGCAGTTGTTAAGGTGACTACCATTACAGCATTTTTGGGTTTGGTAGCTGTATATGACCTTGAGTTGGAGCAACCTAATGTGAAGACAATGTTCCTACATGGTGACATAAATGAGGAGTTATATATGCACCAACTAGAAGGTTTTGAGCAAAAAGGTAAAGAGGATTTATATTGCACATTGAGAAGGACTTTGTATGGGCTCAAGCAAGCTCCATAACAATGGTACCTCAAGTTTGATTTATTTATGATTGAGCAACACTTCACACAATGTGAATCTGATATGTGTGTGTATTATAAGTTTTTGGATAATGATGAGTTTGTTTTATTATTGCTCTATGTTGATGACATGCTTGTTACTGGCACTAGTATGATATTTTTTCATGATTTAAAACAACATTTAGCTCCAAAGTTTGCAATGAAATATTTAGGGGCAGAAAAGAGGATACTTGACATGACTATAATTCAGGAAAAACATAAGAGGGAAATTAGGTCATCATAAGAAAAATATATTAACAAAGTGTTGGATAGATTTAATATGAAGAGTGCTAAGCCCATGAGCACTCCCCTTGTTGATCACATTCATTTTTCATCCAAAATATTCCTCAAAACACCTCAAGATAAGGAAAATATGAAGGGTATTCCCCATTCATTGGTGGTTGGGAGTCTTATGTATGCGATGGTGTGCACTCGTTTGGAAATTTCCCATGTAGTATGAGCAATCCGAGCAAGACTTATTGGGAAGTTGTGAAGTAGATACTAAGGTATTTAAAAGGAACTTTAGAAATTTGTGTTTTGGAGGTATAGATGCACAACTATGTGGTTATGTTGACTCTGATATGGCTGGAGACATGGACAAATAAAGGTTTGATGCAACAATAAGTTGGGTTTCACAGTTGCAACAAGTAGTTGCACTCTCCACTAATAAGGTTGAATACATTGCACTGACTGAAGGTGCAAAGGAGATGATTTGGTTGCAGTGACTGTTGGGAGAGTTGGGTTTCAAATTGCATTTTTTCACTCTTTTTTGTGATAGCAACACTGTTATTCACTTGGAGAAAAACTCAACCTTTCATAATCAGACTAAACACATTGAGTTGTGTTATCATTTAATCCATAATGTTCTTGAAGAAGGTAAGTTAAAAGTCAAGAAAATTGACACAAAGGTGAATTTGGTGGATGCATTGATTAAGATTGTACCACGAGAGAAGTTTGAGTATTGTAGGACTTCTCTTAACATTGTCAAGATGTGATAATATGGGTGAAGTGGGGTAATATCTCTGAGTTTACAACAAATGTTGGACTTCAAGTGGGAGATTGTTGGGTGTTGAAGCCCAAGTTGGGTCGCCTTATTTGATGAATATTTTTCCCTCCAAGTGATGTCATCTTATCTAATGGATATTTTTCCCTCCAAGCCATGTCTCTTGATACTCTATGATACTTGTAATTGTTTATTACATATAAGGCTTATTATTATTGTTGTATCTTGTTGTTGCAATCGACTATGATTATGTATGTATCAAAAAATAGAGATTAATAAAATTCACTTGCTTCAAAGTGGATGTAGCCAATTTGGTGAACCACCATAAATCTTTGTGTCTTTGTATTCGTTTGTTCCTTGTTTTTATTTTCATTTTTCTAAGTTTAATTTGGCTACAATATTCTTCTTCATTTAATCTACAATAAATCATTAATAGAAATTAGTAAAGCCTGAATAAAAGGGCATGCGTACCCATAGGTAGGGACTAGATTAAATGGGTGTATTACCTAATGATTTGACCATCTTTAACAATCATGTCCCATCTAGAAAAAAATAAAATAATTACAAAGCAACAATTTAAAATGGAGCAATTCTAAATTCTAATCTTTCAATTTCAACTATGTCCAATTCAAATTCAAATTAATTTTTTATTTCAATAATTCAACTAATCAAGTCAATCCTATCCATCCATTCACCAATCCACTATCAAAGATGTAACTAGGTATAGAGTAGGAACCTTATTTTAGGATCATTTCCCATTATTTTCCTCTAGATTTTAGTTTACACATGTTTGAAGAGTAATGCATTTTGATATAACTTTAGAGACAATGTTTCCCCTCAGAAGGGGTTTCCCAAGGTATATTTTGTATTTGCTATCATTATGCTATTGAAATTATCTAGATATAATTTACATGCATTGTTTTGATCTTTGAATTAAGTAGAAATTAGTTGTATTTCTAATTTGTAGTTCTAGCTATAAGCATTTAGCCCTTAGTTGTGAGTATATTTTGTTCAAACTATTTGTGTTCTTAAATAATGTAAATGTAATGATATATTATTAGGATTTTAGAAACAATTATTGGACACTTCAAAAATATTTGACAAATTTAATATAGTAAAGTGGTGTAATTTAGGGCCCTCTTAGAATAGGGTGCCACCCTTCGAGGAATTTTTGACATACATTGGATAAAACACCACACTACGTGGATGTTGTATTACGATGAGTGTAAGAGAGCATTGAATTTAGACAATTCATGTAGACTTGTTGGAGCATCTTTAAATGACCATTTATAGTCTTTTGTAAGAGAGTTATTGTTGGTCTATTTCATTTTTCCTTACATTTAGTTTATTAGTGCAGTGTAGTACTTGTATCTAGGTAGGATAAGATCAGTTAGGTAGTTGTATCAATCATCACGTGCCCTTGATTTAGGAACCTAATTGATTCTTATCTATTCTTGGCTTAGTTACACCCCTATCAAGACGGTTCACCTAGTCATCTCCACCTATTATGCATGTCTAACTTTAGATAGATCCATCTATCATGGATGTCTACCTGTAGTTAGTTTTTAACTTTTATGAATTAGCTTGTTGAATATAAGCAAGGGTTTCTATATAATTTTTTCAGGGAAAATGTTACATATTATTCAATATATTATTTTGTTGGTTTTTTTTCTCTATGTATCTTATTAGTTTGTTATGGATCTACTTGTGGAACAAATGCTAGTTTGATTTTTTCTGCATCTATGAAATGTTTCATTATTCCTATCATTATAAGAGTAATTAATTCTCCAAAAATGAGAACATATGTTAATTGATTGATATCCTCATTCACAACACATACCATTAATCTTTTATTTACACAATTATTCTCATGTCTTCTATTTTTTAATTAATTTAAAGACATAGGCATACCTCCTACTTTTTATCTCTAATTTAATTTAATTTTTTTTGGTTCTGTCTTTTTCTTTAAATCAACTATACATTTGGTTGAAAAAGGATTGTTATATATTTTATAAGATTTATCAGGGGGGATGATCCAATAGCTGAGCACCCTAACTTCACGCTTCTCAAAATTCTACTTGGAAATTTTAAATCACTCACAATTATTTACAACAACTTACATGGTAGGTCCCATGCTTATAACTAAGGTTTCAAGGTCACATGATCAAATATGAAGCCACAACAACACACATTTTGTTTAGGTGTCTAAAATGGTCCAAAATAAAGTTAGATTGATAGTTGTGCACACGTCATGTTTTATTTGTGCATTGATGAGGCATCACATGATTTTTTGGTTTTTAGATGTAAGCAATATATTTCATTCAGTTATAGGTACTCATCATCAACACTAATAAATTTAAAGTCGCAAATATTGGTGCAATATTGTTAAAAATATTGGATATTAAATCAACATATGCTATAAGAAGTATTGGAACATTGGTGCAAGGGCATCAGGAGCCTCATTTAGCTTACTTTTGTTATTTTGGAGTCTTAGGTTGTTTGTGTGTTTTGGTGTCCAATAAGGTCATTTATGACCATTTGGAATCATATGGATTCATTTTGGAGTGTTAATTGGGTGTTTGATTAAATAGTTAAAAAGTTGCCAAATGTTGCTAAAAGTTGCCATGCAACTTTGGAAAGGTGTCAAAAATCAAGAAATAGTTACATGCAAGCAAGAAACTGTTACAAACAGTTGGGATTGGTTGAGAAGTGGATGAAAAAAACCTTGCAAAGTCGGATTGACTATTGTGAAACTATTTTTTTTAGTTTGGTGAATGAAAGCAAGCCATTTCCTGTGTTTTCTCAACGTTGTAAACTATTTTTCTTTCTTGTACGACCTGTAGAACCCATGTATTGATCTGGAAGCTATTAGATTTTATTAAGCTGTGAATCTATTTTTTTTGTTT
>VDFB02351465.1:313734-330616 GCA_007258455.2 Sequoia sempervirens
TTTCATAGAGATCATGGGATCAAGAAACAATTTGCAACAAGGTATACACCACAACAAAATGGTGTAGCAAAGAGAAAGAATATAACCATAATGGAAATGGCTAGGAGTTTGTTGAAGGAAAAAAACTTGTCTAATAATTTTTGGGAAGAAGCAGCAGTGTGTGTTGTATACATTTTGAACTGAAGTCCTACAAAGGACCTTCCAAGGACAATTCCATAAGTATGGAAAGGTAAGAAGCATAGTGTATTTCATTTGAGAATTTTTGGATGTGTTGCATATCCACTAGTGCCATCTAAATTGAGAAGGAAATTGGATGATAAAAGTGAGAAATGTATTTTCGTTGGTTATAGTGAACAATCAAAAGCATATAAATTGTATAATCCCATTTCAAAGAAAGTGATTGTTAGCAGAGATGCCAAATTTAAGGAAGAAGAAGCACGGGATGGAAACATTGACAAATCAATCATAATTGGAGCACCAATACCACAAAATGAAGAAGAATCTGAAGAAAAAATTACGCAAGGTGATCAATCAAATCCACAAGTGGGAACAAATACACCAACAAGAACTCCATGAAGTGTTATACAAGGTGAATTATCAGGTCATGCACATCACCTTGCTCCCAATTCACAAGTAATGAATCAAATCCTACTCTTGCTTCAATATTAAGGTCAAAATATAGATGTAAGAAAGTGAGAAGTTTGAAAGAGATCTATAAACATGGAGAAGACAATTTGGATTTACTCTCAAATTTTGCTTTATTCTCTCATGATCCTATTTATTTTGAAGAAGCACTTAAGGAGGATCATTGGAACAAGGCTATAGATGAAGAGATAAATTCTATTGAAAGAAATCGTGCATGGGAGCTAGTTGATATACTTGAAGGTAAGGATTACATTGGAGTCAAATGGGTTTATAGAACCAAATTTAATGCAAAAGGTGAGATTGAAAAATACAAGGAAATGTTAGTAGCAAAATGTTTTGCACAACATTATGGAATTGATTACAATAAGACATTTTCTCTAGTTACTAGACTTGATACTATTAGAATGGTTTTAACAATAGCTACACAAAATAATTGGATTTTTTTTCAAATGGATGTCAAATCAGCTTTTTTGAATGGTTTTCTAGATGAAGAAGTGTATGTGAAACAACCACTAGGTTATGAAGTGCATGAACATGAAGACATAGTCTACAAATTGAAGAAGGAACTCTATGGTCTCAAACAAGCTCCAAGAGCATGGTATAGTAGAATTAATTCATACATGCAAAGCAATGGATTTGGTAGAAGCAAGAGTGAGCTAACATTGTCCACAAAGATCAATAAACAAGGCCAGATTTTGATAGTGTGTTTATATGTTGATGATTTAATTTTCATAGGAAGACTGTATATATATATTAAGTGGTCGATGATTTTTGGATTGATATTTATTATGTATGATGATTTTAATTTACTACTCAGGATGGATGTTGTCAAATTCAATTAAATTATAGATATTTGAATCACTTTTTTTTATTATAGATGATGATCATGATATAATAATTATCTTGTTATTTAATCATATCAGTTAAATAATTAAATTACTTACTCTATAATCATATGAGTTATTTAAGAGGCATCATATATAGATAAATGCCAATATAATACAACTCAATAATATGGTACTGTAGGCCGTGAAAATGATGCATATGATAGTAACCATGAAAAGATGCATCATAACGATATAACAACAATGATCCATGATGCAGTCTATATGATCATGAATGTTACTGGGTACTGCCAGCAACTGCCTCACCATCATCACCACCATCATGATCATGATCATGATCATAATCATCATTATCATCATAACAATATATCAGCAATGATCCATGATGCAGTCTATATGATCATGAATGTCATTGGGTACTGCCAGCAACTACCCCATCATCATCATTATCACCATCGTGATCATCATCATCCTCATCTTCATCATTGTCATCATCATTGTCATCGGCCTCAGTGTCTTCTGTATTTGCATCATCGTCATCCTCTGCCATGTGATCTGTATCGGCAGAACCAATATTTTTTGGATCTATATCATGATGAGGATCATCTTGATCTTCTGGAAGACCTGTGTTCTGCAAAAAAAAAACATTTAAAGTGAAAATTTATTATTTATTTCATGCAATAATTTATTTTTCTGTTATATATCTAATATTACAACATATGAGACGAAACCATAATCATATTACATCATATAAAAGTGCACATACCATAATAAAATTTCAAAAAAGTTACAACTAATATGTGATTCCAATGATGTAAAACATGCAACAATTCTAATAAAAATTAGTAAAGATCATAAAAAAATTGTTATACAATTTAACTATCAACTGTAAATTCTATTACATAACCTTAGGTGCCAACCCTCTGCAAAATAATGAGGAGACTGCAAAAAGATTGGCTGCAGGAGGCATTGGTATAGGAGATGGACATGGCTCTTCCAAGCCATCCATTGAGATGGTTTCATAAAAAAATGTGGATGATATCCCTGTTTCTAGAGAGCTCATGATTTAGGTGTTAACACTTAGATTTTGCACCCTGTTGAATGTGAAATTCAACAATCCAGTGTAACATGGGAATGGTCTTTAAAAAAAATATGAAATTTAGATAAGACCAAACCTCCGAAAAAGGGTCGGTTTCCTATGCTGGCAGTATCACCTAAACTACTATATTTGAAGGAAAAGAGAGAAGGATGACTGTAAAAATTGATAAAGCTAAAACTAGTAAATGATATTCCCTATGGTGATACACCTAACCAACACGAATCATGAAATAAAATAGATGAACATACACTAGAAAATTGATGATAGTTATTACATCTACTCAACATAAATTTTGTGAACTTATGCATAATTTATCAAAATGCTTAATCTGCATATATTTTTTAAGAGGAAAGATGAATTTCACAACTTTTAAAGTTCAAATGCAAACTAAATAAGCACAGTTCAGAACTTGCATAATCCAAAAGAAGAATGAAAGTAGTATGAAAACTAACACTGGTTTCCAAGGTAATCTCTATATTCCAAATTCCAAATTCCAAATGAGTTACAAAGCATACATCAACTGAGAAAGGATTGTTGAAAAAATCACTAACTCTCCAAAATGCATAATCAAAACTGAATTACAAAATGAGTAGTCCAATGACTAAGTAGCCAAGCTCCAACAAAAAAGGTTCTAGAAAAACCTTGGGTCGGATGCAACAATAAGGCCTAAAATATAGCCTTCCAATCCACTCAAAAATAGCCCATGTTGGATGAAAAATTCATGCAAGACTTATTCCAACCATAATTACCCTAAAAATGCTCCAAAAATGCCTATATTCCCTCAATGAATTAATGAATCATCCTATCTCCTCTCCACATGTTGGAAAACAAAGCACAAATCCCCTATATGTCCTCCATGATCATAAATACAAATATATCTCTATCTTCCCACATGGCTTGGTCATGTGCACACATACTCCTATGTTTTTGCATTTTTTTTTTTAAATAATGTTTAAATTAAATGATTTATAAGATATCATTTAATTCAAGCATTTTACAATATATAAAATAAATGCAAAATAAAGGATTCTAACTCTCCATTTATCGGCCATAGACGAAAATAAGAGATTTTGGTTAAGTTAAAAGAAATGTGATTTAATCAAACCTAAATCATTTTTCAAATCTCATGCAAAAATACAAGGCAAAGCCAGAGGGGTATTAGTTGTAAAATTGTCATTTTAAAACATAGGCAAAAATTCCTAAGTGCTTACGGGCCATTTACGGTAAACAAAACCCTAAACACACCCACAACTTCACATTTTGATCAGTTCATTTATTTTTCTCCACTGTGTTGGTGCGCCGCCATGAGATGATGGTTTCAATAGGAGCCTTGTTTTCTTACCATTTACTGCGAACTCTGGGAGATTTCCTTGAAGTTTTCACAGAAAAATGAATGGTAAACTTTTTGAAAACCAAAAGAAGTTACTTTATTAAGGATCTATAGATCGCAGTATTTAATAATTCCTTCTCATTTTTTGGTATCCCATTTCTACAAATTCCACTTCGTTTACTCGAATTGTGCAACCATACTTTAGCTTTCATGGAGTTTAGAGTTTCAGAGATTTCATGAAGGATTTTCTGGAATATTTCTACGAATCTTACACAGTAAGCTCTCTTAATCTAGCAGATTTTATCTTTTTCCTTCAACTTCTGTGGGAAAAAAAATAGTTTTTGTGTTCTTTATTGCATTTCTTTTGCAGTGGTTGTATATGTGCAAGAAAATTTGTGGGTTTACTCCTATATTGCAGCCATGATTTCAATATTCTGTACTTTTTTGTATATGATTGCGCCTACTATAGGAAAGAGGGCTTAGCAAAGAAAATAAGCTCCCTGTGTGATCCTACAGCTGCTTTTGGGTATTCATTTTTTCCTTTTTGTTTCTGTAACTTCTTCATAGCTGAAGGCTGCGCCACCATGGGGGTATCTTGAGCCCCTTAAAAAATTTGGAGACTTACTTCTGTCATTTTTGTTCTTATGTTGCAAACCACACCACCATGGAGGGTTTTAGGAAACTTTTAAAAACAAAATTTTTCACCTCTCAGAAACATTTCTTGGAAAATTTTTCCTATAGATCTCTAATAAGCAATTCTCTTGAAAACAAGAATGAGTGAAAAGCTTTCAGCTAGTGCGCAACATAATATACTTGTTCACTCATCTCGAATGCCTTCTATTTTATGTGATTTCTTTAATTGCTGAGGGATATTGTTTCCTATTATATTTTTATGGCACCCATAGCTAAGCTTTCTCATGTTGCTTTCTAAAATCATCTTTTGGGTCCCATGGAATTTATATCTGAGTCATTTTGTCGAAAGAAAGAACTCGAGCCTAAGCTAGAATTTTTTTTCATGTCTCTAAACCTCTGATGCCGCCTTGTCTTATTTTCCTACAGGCCATAGGCTCTTCTTAATTTAGATCTAGTATTTCTCATAAAACTCCTCCATGAATTTTTTTTGTAAACCCCTGTTCTTTTTCTGGGTTTTGACACACAGATGAGGTCATTATAAATTAAAAAAAATTCATCTTTTGCACTGTAAATAACAATTTTTTTTTTGTACAGGCTTGATGACTTTCATGAGTATCCTTTTGCTCTTGTGAATAAAACTCAAAAAACAAGCTTCTGAGAACAACAGATTTCTAACAACTTCCATGTGTGGCTTTCACACTGATGATATGATCATGTCTTATTCTATCTTTATGATCTCTAACCATTTCATGTTTACATTCACCTTCTATTGCAAAATTTGCAATAAAGCTTTTGTAAAGTCAATGCCTCCTTGTTGATGAAGGTTTTTGGAAAAAATTGATTGGCAGACAATGATCAATGTCATCATATGTATATATGTTGTGCCCTACACTTTGATTGCACAAGCATTGTATCTCGCACACTTAGACTGATTTTGACAAAAATGACTGTCCCATTTCATAATCATTATCATGTGTAAATAGTTGTCTCATAATCATAATATTCATAATCGTGAGGCATTTGAAGTAGCTCCATTTGAAGTCCTCCTAGCATTCAATAAATAGTGCATCTTTTATGCCACTTGTGATGAAACTCATTCCGCTGATGCTGACATACATTTACCATCTCAAGTTCATTACTATTATAGCTACAAGGTAGTTGAAATGTTGGAAACGCAGCTGATTTTTTAACTCCTTAAAAGCAAACCATGTAACTGTAGTTGTATTTTGTATATGACAGTGTTCTTTAATAGAACAAAATAAACAATTACATATGTTGTCTCCTTTGAGCAACACTAAGCAACACTTATGCATAATCATTGATGGTTGCTTTTCATTACCAGATGCCTATAAACACTTCTAAAATATGATGTGATTACAACATTGAATAATAATGAGCAGACTCTTGATGTTTATGAATACCATAATATCTACTGATATGAGTTGGGCTCAACCCTTATGGGAGCCACATTTATCTCCACTCATATTTGATCAGATAAATAATTGCACATGTTGTTGCACATGAAAAAAACATGTTAGAAAAAATGCACATCTTATATTCAATGTATGCATGAATAGGGGAATATGCATGTAATGTCCATTATCAGTCATTGCTTAGAGTATACTCTAACACCATCGCTAATGTCATATGCATGATTAGGAGCGGAAAAAGCTAGAAGAGATGGATGAAGCTCAGGACAACAACAAGGTAAAAATACATGAAAACCAGTCATTCCAGGCAATGGCTGGTTACCTTCCTTACATACATATTCATTTCTCCTCTTGACTTATTCTTGCATTTATTGTTCATATTTTGTTCTGAATAAGCAAGTTAATCTCATGGCTTGTATGAGATAATGAACATCTATTCATTCAATAAAGATTACTTTTCTGAAAAGTTTCAAATCTTTCTCTATTGCATGCATGTGCATGAATGTAAAGATCTGTAATTGTAATCTTTTTTTCATATTTTTTCCATTTATATATTTGAATGTAATGAAGAAGGTTGATAAAATTGCACCCTATTCCCTTCAGTTTAAAATAAACTCTACCCCTTTGAACCTAAGAGTGAAAAATGGGTAACATCAGGTTGATATGAAAAATGATGTTGTTCTGGTACCCATATATGGCATCATGGTTCCATTTCATGTAGCCACCATCAAGAGTGTTACAAGCCAACAAGATGGAGGGAATTCTTATATAAGGATTAAGAAGATCAACAAGAACAAATGAGTTTTTAACACTTAACCACTGATGTGGGAACCCTTACACCTTGCGTACAAGTGATTTCAAGAAGGTTTCAAGGTCTACACACACCAAAAAGGTTCACACTTGACTGGTCATGGTTTGAGGGCTTCAATGTCTCATGCAATCTACTTGGGACAATCATGACATTTTTTAATATAAATTCCAACCTTGATATCCAACACCTTAACTAGGTTTGTAGAACCTTATAAGACCCCTTCCCAAAAAATAATATGCATAAACAACACTTTTAGACTTCAATTTGTTCAACCTTCAATTGCTGCACCAACACTATCATACACAGTCCTTATAGGACAGTTTTTGTATTTTGTCATGTAATTTCTACCAATGATCACCAACACCTTGACAGGTATGTAAGACCTTCATTCACACTCTCCATGCCTTCTCCAAACACAAAACACACCAATCTTTCTTTTGATGGCATGTAAACTACCCTACAAAACCTTCATAGTTTGATACATACAAAATATCAAACTTATTGTCCATTATAAACACATTCTTGAACTTCACCTTGGGGCTCTACAAGCTTGGAAGATGATAAAATACATATACATAGGCCTCACCAGCCATTGTGGAGATTTTCTATCGGTGGGAGACCAATTTACACCATTTTTTGTGCTCAATAGTTACCCTAGGTAGGGTTTTACCAGTCTTCAATAAAAACAAAATAACTTTCACTAAACTAGATCAAAATTGATGAAATCAAAACAAAAAAAATAGATTCACAGCTTAATAAAATCTAATAGCTTCCAGATCAATACATGGGTTCTACAGGTTGTACAAGAAAGAAAAATAGTTTACAACATTGAGAAAACACAGGAAATGGCTTGCTTTCATTCACCAAACTAAAAAAAATAGTTTCACAACAGTCAATCTGACTTTGCAAGGTTTTTTTCATCCACTTCTCAACCAATCCCAACTGTTTGTAACAGTTTCTTGCTTGCATGTAACTATTTCTTGATTTTTGACACCTTTCCAAAGTTGCATGGCAACTTTTAGCAACATTTGGCAACTTTTTAACTATTTAATCAAACACCCAATTAAAACTCCAAAATGAATCCATATGATTCCAAATGGTCATAAATGACCTTATTGGACACCAAAACACACAAACAACCTAAGACTCAAAAATAACAAAAGTAAGCTAAATGAGGCTCCTGATGCCCTTGCACCAATGTTCCAATACTTCTTATAGCATATGTTGATTTAATATCCAATATTTTTAACAATATTGCACCAATAGTTGTGACTTTAAATTTATTAGTGTTGATGATGAGTACCTATAACTGAATGAAATATATTGCTTACATCTAAAAAGCAAAAAATCATGTGATGCCTCGTCAATGCACAAATAAAACATGACGTGTGCACAACTATCAATCTAACTTTATTTTGGACCATTTTAGACACCTAAACAAAATGTGTGTTGTTGTGGCTTCATATTTGATCATGTGACCTTGAAACCTTAGTTATAAGCATGGGACCTACCATGTAAGTTGTTGTAAATAATTGTGAGTGATTTAAAATTTCCAAGTAGAATTTTGAGAAGCGTGAAGTTAGGGTGCTCAGCTATTGGATCATCCCCCCTGATAAATCTTATAAAATATATAACAATCCTTTTTCAACCAAATGTATAGTTGATTTAAAGAAAAAGACAGAACCAAAAAAAATTAAATTAAATTAGAGATAAAAAGTAGGAGGTATGCCTATGTCTTTAAATTAATTAAAAAATAGAAGACATGAGAATAATTGTGTAAATAAAAGATTAATGGTATGTGTTGTGAATGAGGATATCAATCAATTAACATATGTTCTCATTTTTGGAGAATTAATTACTCTTATAATGATAGGAATAATGAAACATTTCATAGATGCAGAAAAAATCAAACTAGCATTTGTTCCACAAGTAGATCCATAACAAACTAATAAGATACATAGAGAAAAAAAACCAACAAAATAATATATTGAATAATATGTAACATTTTCCCTGAAAAAATTATATAGAAACCCTTGCTTATATTCAACAAGCTAATTCATAAAAGTTAAAAACTAACTACAGGTAGACATCCATGATAGATGGATCTATCTAAAGTTAGACATGCATAATAGGTGGAGATGACTAGGTGAACCATCTTGATAGGGGTGTAACTAAGCCAAGAATAGATAAGAATCAATTAGGTGCCTAAATCAAGGGCACATGATGATTGATACAACTACCTAACTGATCTTATCCTACCTAGATACAAGTACTACACTGCACTAATAAACTAAATGTAAGGAAAAATGAAATAGACCAACAATAACTCTCTTACAAAAGACTATAAATGGTCATTTAAAGATGCTCCAACAAGTCTACATGAATTGTCTAAATTCAATGCTCTCTTACACTCATCGTAATACAACATCCAAGTAGTGTGGTGTTTTATCCAATGTATGTCAAAAATTCCTCGAAGGGTGGCACCCTATTCTAAGAGGGCCCTAAATTACACCACTTTACTATATTAAATTTGTCAAAGATTTTTGAAGTGTCCAATAATTGTTTCTAAAATCCTAATAATATATCATTACATTTACATTATTTAAGAACACAAATAGTTTGAACAAAATATACTCACAACTAAGGGCTAAATGCTTATAGCTAGAACTACAAATTAGAAATAAAACTAATTTCTACTTAATTCAAAGATCAAAACAATGCATGCAAATTAGATCTAGATAATTTCAATAGCATAATGAATTTTAGATCTAAAAATTACAATATCTTGTCTAAAACTTGCATTGTGTTCCTATTTCTAGATGTTTACTATCTTTATTTAGTTCGTTTTATCCATTTTAGCTAAAATTATGGTTTGGTTAAACTTGTATGAGTATCACAACTTTGTTTCCTACTACCACTACTTCAATGAGACATATTTTGAGACTTATGTCATCCCATGCTGGTACATTAGTTGTGGATCTTGGGTTTTCCAACTCTTTCACTCATAGTTTTGACACTATTCAAACCTTATTGGACTCTATCCCTGATGTCACATGTATTGTAACCATTACTTCTATTGGTGTTGAAAATACTATTGCTCATGTCCCTCAAAATAACTTGCAAAAATTGGATAAAGCCTTAGAGAAACTTCAATACTATGTGAATACAAAATATATTGTTGGTACTATCATTCCTATCATATATGACATGAGGAGAATGCTTGACAATGAGCGAGGAATAGAGATTGCGTGTAGCCTAGCCCACATTAAATCAAATTCCTCCCCATACAACCATAGATTTGATTCCTACGTATATCAATCCAACTATTACTACAACTATGCAACCAACCAGTAATATCACTTCAACTTTGGGTATTTTGACTAGGAATCATTTTATCTTTGTGAATTCAAATATCATATCTCCAAACCCCCCACCTCTCACAAAATTGCAATTTAGTTGTCTACCCAACACATATACACCTCCACCATATTCCCCTCCATATCAAAACACAATCAATGATTCTAGCATTAATCAAATATTGCAAAATGTCACATCCCTTCAACAAAAAATAGCAACATTGAACCAAAACCAAACCAGACAACCTTCACAATATGTCAAAAAAAACCCATTGTCATTGGAGATAATTAGAGTACAAATTCCACAAGGCATAGAGATACCTATATTTGATAAATACAATGGTAAAGGAGATCCTAGCAACCATGTGTTGTCATATACAACCTTATGTAGTGACTTCATTTTTTAAGATAAATTCTTGGCTAAGCTTTTCCCTAGGTCCTTAAAAGATACAACCTTGGAATGGTTTTATTCCTTACCAAATAACTCAATACACTCATTTAATGAGCGTGTTGATGCTTTTCTTAACCATTTCCAAGTGCACATTGGTCCTAAGATGGCCTAACCTGATTTGATGCAATGTAAAAAATGTATAGATGAAAGTCACTGATTTTATTAGCCCCAAAAACATGCATGATGTAAGAAGACTTTGACATGACAATTGGATCTTGATTGTTGCAATAATTCTTCACTAAATTTTCTCTTGAATGCCTTGAAATTCTCTAATAATGCTCACTTCAATATTCTTAGATTGCTTGAAAGTCTTAGATGAAACATAGTGAAATTACCTTATACTTAAAGGTATGTAGCATTAATTTCCTGAAATTCAAATAACACAAGCCGACATGTGAATATGGATTTGAAGATGCTAAAATACCGCAAAAAACATAATTTAAATTTAGGTCCTAGGTCTAAGTGAGGACACATTCACCCATGGGCGAATGGGTCCTAGGTCACTTAACTAGGACACACATTGCTCAATGAGAAGTATTATGTTTAGGCATTAATGAATGTAAGGTTTCCTCTTCAAAAAATGTAATTAATTAGGCTTTGATTTGAAATAAAGGTGGCAATTAAGGAAAATTAACCTCAATTAATTAAGGGAGCCCTAAATAAGTGTGAAAGTGTAAAGAGGTCCACTCTACAACACTAGATTAAGGCATTACTAAGTTCATTTTAACTAATAGGTCCCTAAACTCAATGTGAATATGTAAAATACATATTACAACACTAAATTAAGGCATAATTAAGTTAATTTTAATATTAATTCCTAATTAGGTATGAAAATGTAAAGGGATACATTTTTCTTCACTACAAGAACTAACGTATGAACAATGAAATAGTCAATAGCACCTTTAAACCTCCTCTATTTTCCCCTCTTTTGGCCAAGTGAAAGTAGCTTCCCAAATGTTTACTTGAGTGTAAAAATGTGTTTCCTTTCTTTACTTGATTTTGTCAAATAATTTTCATGCATTTGTTTGTATTCACATTTTTCTTGAACATTCTAAACTAAATAAAAAATAAAACTTATTGTTTCTCCACCCCTAAAATTTTGCAAATATAAATGCATTTGGATGTTGAAAGCTACTCTCAAGTTGAATGACACTTGTTTCACTCCATAACTCTCTATTTAAAATATTAATGTTTGCAACATGTTTTTTCTAGAAAAAAAACTACTACTCATCACCCTTGTTTGCTAACCTCTAAGCAGACTAGGAATTTTATTTCATGTTGGCATTTCATTTTGTGTAGGGTGTTCTACCTTACCAGTTATTTACTTTTTATAGGGTTCTTTAATTCATGGTTAGGTATTTTAAAGGAGAAATATTATTATTTTCTACATTTTCTAATATTTAAACAATATCAACAACCTTCCAAACTACAAGGCATTGAATAATGCTAGGAATTTTAATGTATGGTTAGGAATTTTAGTATACAGATAATTTCCTTAATATATAAATTTTACTAGTTTCTTATTATCTTAGGAATTAATATTGTATCATGTGAATAGGTGAAAAGAAAATAAACAATCCATTAAACACACAATCGATGCAATGTGTTATATTAAGGAAATCAGATTTAACAATACAACTGATAAAGAGATTCCTCAAATTCATTCCATCGTCCTCTATTCTTAAGGATCCTGTATTAGTGCTCTTAGATTTTAGGTATGCACTAGACTACTGGGATGACAACCTAAGAAACGAGAAGCCATTAAACTTAAAATGCAGGATCTATGCCTACATCTACATGATTGATGAAATGCTAAATGCTATATTTGTTGTATGTGAAATTGATGCTAAAATGATGCTATGATAAAATGCTGAAATAATTGAAATGATATGGAAATTCTTTAATGATAATGGAGATTATGTAATTATAATGATTCTAAATGTTGTAAGATGCATCTAACAAAGAAGCCATGATTCTAATTTACTTGCTAAGTTGTTCTAAATGCTAAACTAGAATGTAATGCTAAGCTCTCAAATGCTAAAATGATTTATGCAGAGTAATTGTATGTTATGCTCTTTATATGAAAAGTTGTAAATGAGCCTCTATTTATAGATTTCACCAAGGCATTAGGTGATGTGGTAGCAATGGAAAATCATGATTCAGTCTTGAGAGATCAACAGTGAGAAGCGAAGAGGTTAGAGAGAATCAAGGAAGTTGTCCCCTTTAATAGAACAAGCTTGCCAAGTGTAGAAAGGAATAAGTGGAAGGAGAAGGCATGTGTCTCTGAGGTTGTTAAAATTGTTGAAGATAAATGCTCATTTTGAAATTAGAAATAATTAATTTCATGTGACACATGATGAGGTGGAAGGAGGTTAGAAAATATGGAGAAATGTGACTAAATTCCAATTTTAAAATTCAAATTTAGTTGGAGGGAATTAATCAAATAAAACAAATTAGTTAAATTTGTTTATTTAATTAAATCATGAAGAACATGGTTTAGATAGGAAGAATTAAGAAATATGAACTATATAAATAAATTTTGCAATTTATTTATAAGTAGAGGAAATAAATATTTTATTAATTAAATAACTAGTATTTAATTAATTTTCTCTAGACCAATTTTAGATGTATACATTTTTCCCCTCTTTGTAGTGATGTGTTTACACATTGCTTCAAAGAAAAATTTACCAATGCTGATAAAATTTTGATAATGCCCCTGACGGTGATTTTTAGGAGATAACAGATGTATGCCCCCTTGGGAGATAAAACAGGGAATTTTTTATTTTTAAAAGATTTTTGAATTTTTTTCAAAAATTTTGATTATTTCTGATGATGTTGATGATAATTTTCTGATTTGATGATGTTTGAGCGATTTATCTCCCGAAATTGAAGAAATAACTTGCCAGTTGATTAATTGGTCTCTAAAAAATTAAAATATCGCATGGTAAATCCTACTTTAATTACCCCTTTTAATAGGAAAAAAAGTGAAAAAAAGGTTTAGCGCATAAGCCACCTGTTTCAGTGCATAGGATGAATGTGTTAGTGCATAGAATTATATTTTTAGTGTGTACAAGGCCCCATGTACCGCATCAGAGGTTTGTAGTAGCACATGAAATTTTTAGTGCATCTAAACAATGTTTTAGTGCATTAGGGTATGGAAATAGCGCGTCCAGAGAATTAGCGCATAGGACCAAAGTAGTAGCGCACCCACGAAAAGAAGTGGCGCATAGAATTTTATGGTGCATTGAAGTGATTCACTAGCGCATTGAGTCAAGTGGTGCATAGATAGACTGTTATGGCACATTGACCAAATTTGGTGGCACATCTATCTATTTAGTGCAATGAAGCACTATAATAGCATATCTAGGATAGAGATCGCATTAGCCGATGATTTGTTGTTGTTGATAGATTAGATTATTTATTGATCTCATGATAGGTGAGATACAATAATGATGATGTTATTTTGACCTCATGATAGGCGAGGATCAAAAATAGATGTTTGCGAGATTTGATGAAAATATTACTTGAGCTGATAGGATAATTGATTGCTAGATGTTGATTGTTTTGTTGATTTGATTGATTGATTTGATTGTGTATAAGAGTGAATTTTCACCCTATGTGCAATTCCCATTTTTTCCTTTATCCACCTTAGAAAACCAAGCTCGGAGGCTTAATTCCACTTAAGCCCGCTGTTGGTGGTCCACTTGGTGACTATTTTGTGTGTCGGTGGGGACGTTTCTATTAGGGATGCACACGAAACACGCAGATGTCTGTGCGACGCACTTAAGTCCCTGGCAGATTCCTACGGCTGAGCTAGTAGAGGTGTTACACTTCTCATTGGCAATGAAGTTGTAACACCTCCTTCAACCGATCGACCTGAATATGACCATTTTCTTCCTTCTTCATATTCAATCCTTCAACTTGCATTTCAACTTCTTCACAACTCTTCAGCAGATCAAGCCTTCATTCTTGCTTACTTCAAGCTTCCATACTCACACTTTTCCATCCATTTTCACTCACTTCCAATCATTCCAAGCACACCATTGTAACAAAAGCTTCACTCCATCAACTCGGTAGAACACGTTTGGGACCACACCATTGCAACAAAGGCTTGAGTTCCTCTCATTTTAGCCTCGAGCGTCCTTTAGTGCTCTTGGTGGAGGTGGTAAGCTTTCCTCCCCTCTCCTCTATCATTTGGTTGAGTAACATAGTATTGTCTTGTAGTGCTTGTATTATCTTTACTTTATTGCTTCTTTATCTCATTTCCTTGGTTGTCCGTGGAGGTGGAAACACCTAGACGGGGGTCTAACTAAGGCAGGCCCCTATACAACCACCCAATATTTTCCCTCTTGATGTGTGTAGGTGCAAGTGTTGTGAGAAATATCAGTTGGTGAATCAGTTTCTTGGTGAGATCCCTCTTACTCTCCTTACATTCGCTTTTCTACTTTATAATATTAGAGAATATATTGTTTATTTACTTGTCACATTCTAGCCTTTTAGTTGAGTAGCTAGGTTGTTAGTTGTTTTGGGTGAGTTCAACCTTGTCTCTGCTATTGTCTAATCGTATAGTCCATAGCACACTTTCGATACACCAGCGCGGCACACTGTCGTCCAAAGTCTACATTGAGGTCCTTCGACAGAGAGCTCCCTGAGGCATAGAGTTGAACCCAAATTTTGACTCACCTAGCCCCACCTTGCAACTCGAGATTGTAGAGTGATTGTAGGACATCATATTCCTCATCATTCTCATCCTCATAACCCTAAACATTGCACTTAGCTGAGGTAAGTTAGGGCAGCCTCTCGCATCTTGACCCTCCATGACCTGGGGTCTTGCACGCAGTGGTCCCCCTCTCTTACATTTCTGGTGAACTTGACATGAACCAATGTTTGTTCATCGGTTGGTGTTGAAACTTCCCTTGGATACTTTGTGGTTGTTGTGACCTTGAGTGTTGTAAAGGTTTATGAGCATCACAACCTAGTCCACAACTTCTAGGCATATCGTGAGGAGAAGTGTACGATACCTCTCGATGGATAGGACGAAGGTCTCGCTTGGTCTTTCTACAGGTATTTTCTCTAGTCCCACCGTTAGTTTGGCTATGTAGGAGCAGTTATCAAGGAGTGAGATGGGATTCGCTGATGAAACTGATCACATTCCCATTCTACTTGCGTCTCCCACACCATCGTTGGTGGATGAGCATGACGCCGTTCAAATCCCTATTGAATATGTGTCTACCCTTGCAAAAGGGTTGGGTGACCTTGAAAACCATTTGGAAAGAAACCCGAAGATGGCTAGAGTTGCTCGGGTTATTAGTGAACTAATACATATGATGGGTAAAGATCGAATAGGTGTGGAGCTTCTAAGTAGTCCCTTTGGCATCGCCAAAGCGTGTGCTCCTTTGAGCAACCCTAGCTTTGCACAAGGAGTCACCTTTGAAGAGTGTGAGGGACAATTAGGGGTATCGATGCCTCCCACCTCTATCTACATGGCTAATGCGGTCCCTTCCATTAGTATCCCTTCCATCCCTAATCAATCAGAAACTACCAAGGTACATAAGATCCCATTGGGATTTAGCTTTAGCCCTTTTGTCACCTCTAGTGGTGGAGGTTTTGGTGGAATAGGTGGTGGAGGCTTTGGTAGTGGCAGTGGATTTGGTAGCGGAGGTGGTGCTAGCGGAGGTAGTTCTGGCAGAGGTTGTGGTGGTGGTTCCAGCAGAGGCCATATTGGTAGTAGTGGCTCTAGTAGTGGTTCTGGTGGAAGTCACACCGGTGGTGGTTTTGGAGGTGGACTTGGCGGTGGTTCTTGAGGAGGTTCCTCTGGCCCTTTATCTTCTAACGACCCTATTTTTAATACTCTACTTCAGAACATGGGTAAGATGCAGAGCCAATTAGCAAGCCTTTCCCAGGCCTCAACCCAGCCTATCTTCCAACCTTTCTTCTAACATTAGCCCATTGTCAATTGCCATCTGGAACACTTCCTTCCCTCAAGGAATGGAGATCCCTAATTTTGAGACGTTTGGTGGTAAGGGAGATCTGCAGATGCACGTTTCTACCTTTAACGCTATCTACACTGACTTCTTCCATCATGATGCCTTGATGGCTAAACTATTCACTTGATCCCTCAAGGACACAACACTCGAGTGGTACTGTTCCTTGCCTGGAAATTCTATTTTCTCATTCAACCAACTATTAAATCAATTCCTTAGACAATTCCAAGCCAACATCAAGTTGAAGATGACCTTTTCGGATCTCGTCTGATGTAAGCAAGGAGACAATGAAAATATT
>VDFB02351465.1:330716-435415 GCA_007258455.2 Sequoia sempervirens
CTATCTACCCCTTGACATTAATGTTTAAAGGCTTGTTGAGATGAAAATTAATGTTGATTCCCTACCTAATGGAAACAAAAAAAGACATACATATAAAAATCAAACACAATTCAATTTCTATTAAAAATTTTACATATCCATTTTTTGTTGGATTTTTTGATCCTAGATTTGAGATGCACAATGTTAAAGGAGATCCTGGATGACACATTCAAGGTTCTTTAGTGCTACATATTTGGATTTTGTGTATGATGATAAGTTATTGGCTAAGTTCTTCCCATGAAATTTAATAGTATTATCTTCCATTTGGGTCTATTTTTTAATATTGAAATTGGCCAATGCAAATATTGGGAATGTTAGATTGAAGTTTACTATTTTAGATTTTTTGACTGTAAACAAGGATCTACAAAGCATATACATATTCTTACACATTTGCATGCAAGCAGATGAATGTTAAGAACTCAGCTAGAGATACTACACTTAATTATGGATCTTCTAATGCTTCATCTACATCATCCTACCCCTAGGGAATTTGAAAGAAAATTTATTTCCAAAAAGGATAGTAAAAATAATGAAATGACCATTGTACAAACTATACATTATAAATTTTCTCGAATATAATTATGGACCCCAAAGCCTCCCAAATTTTTCCTTTGTAAAATGTGTGTCAAAAATTCACTGAAGTGCTTGTATGATTACACTTCCTCCTATTGTTTAATATTAGATAAATCTAAAAGTATTCCCTCTAAAAGATATAATGAGAAAGAATTTTGTTATTAAATTGTAGAGTTAATTGTAATTATACTCAACATTTTATGGGGACAAGGAACAATTAAGGATTTGATTGATAAAAAAAAAAATTAGGTTGAGGGGGTTAATATTGGGGTCAATCCTTCAATTGTTCCTCCTAATGAAAATTTAAATATTTTACACTAAATAAATCTAATAAAATGGTTTATATGAGGGTCATGAGATTGAGGTACATATGCATGTTGACGAGCTTGAAATCATTGATTCACCTATGTATGTGAGGAATGATAATTTGTTGGTATTAATAAAAATTATAAGGGTACTTATTCTTCTTATTATGTACTAGTGATTGACTTTTATAGAAATTTCTATGGACTAACTAGTATTCAAACTTAGGACCTCCCATTTGGTGTTAGGATGCTCTACTATTGAGCTAATGGCTCACATTGTGATGAGTCTTTTTATGGCTTAGGTGTGTATCATTTCTCCAACACACTCCCTTGAGCCACAACATAGGTGTCAAATGCACCTAGCTTGGCTCTAATACCATGTTGAAATTTCCATGAACTAGTTAGGATGCAAATCTCCACCACTAAGCTACCCACCCACTTTATGACAAGTCAATTTACGATTTAGGTATGCTAATTTTTTTGACACCTTCTTCACATTGTGAGATATTACCAAATAATTATAATGGTCATTTGGTTTTGTGTGGATCATGAACCATGTAAGGGTGTGTTTATTGATCTTACTCACCAATAAAATGTATGCATTGAATAATTTTTGTTTTATCATCATTTTATCAACAAGCATATGCATATTTGAGGGTTTATTTAAAATTGACTAATGATATGTTGATTGAAACTATAGGATACATTATTTTACCTTAATTTTTTGGTCTAAAAGATGAGGGAAGTTCTTATTCTATGTCATATTCTTTCTTCTTTAGATGTATCTCATATTTTACTTGGGTATCCATGGATAAAGCAATATCAAGCAACATCATCTATGTCATGCCATCAAGGTATCAAATATGTTTGAACACTAGTAAAGAGGTTACAATTAAGAGATCCGTATTGCCTTTATTTTAGATTAAGTCATTTAACCTTAAATAATTTTAAGAACATACATAAGGATCCTCTATATAAGTGCAAGGATTCTTTGCCTAATTTGTAAAAATTTCAAAAGGAATAACAATGGTGGGAAAATCAAGACAAGATGCAACAATTTAGAATTCCTAAAGGGTTTACAATTATTAGAGCCAAAGTAGGTTATATGTAGGTTTTATATTATAAAATGATTCAAGAATCTATAAGGCCAAAAGAACCATAAGCATTGCAAACTTTAGTTTAGAAGCATAAGGGATTGGATATTTTCATTCCTAAACATGGTTTTCATAAAAAAAATTACTCATGTAGCAAGCACACTATAGAATTCACAAAGAAGGTTAGGGTTTTTAGCTTCACTTGTTATATGGAGATATTTTATTGTAATGTACATAATCAATGATATAATTCTTGATTTTTTATAAGATTTAATATTATGACACCTTAACAAACCAAGCTATGACTTTCATGGTTCACTCCTACATGTATGAAATTTCCATTTTCATCTACAAGTTTGACCCTAAATTTGTATTTTTAAAATTATTTTGTGACCTTGACCCCTACACTTCTAGTCTTTAGGAATTTATTTATCTCCATTTTTTAGACTATGTTGAGAGCCATTATAATGTTTTTTTGCACTAACTTTGGGAGGAAACTCATTTTTCCTTACTCAAACCCTTAGATTATGCAAAACAGGGAAGCAAAATACTATATTGAAAATGCTTTAAAAACTTTCAAACAAGTGCAATTTGAATTCAACAAATTTTAAAAAATTTGCATTTAGGGTTTCGAAATTAAACAAATACATGCATTTTGAACTCTAAAAAAATTGAATTTTAAATACCTCGTGCTCAATAGTGGTCGATATGCGAATTGGAATGTTGAATTTTTAAGAGAGGAACCAAAATTTGCTTTCGCCGGTGAGAGAAACTTTGTTTGGTCACCGTCACGGATTCTGTTCGCCGCGTGCACCAGGGAGACAGTGACTGGTAAAAAACATAGTAAAAGTGTGAAAATGAAACATTTTTTTTTTGTTTTAGTCATATTGAAAGGGTTCGGTCGAACCCAGGTTCGGCTGAACCCACTTCAATATGATTTTTTAATTGGGGCATTCATTGGTTCGGCCGAACCAATGAAATGGTTTGGTCGAACCATTGGGTTCGGCCGAACCCATTTGATTTGAGGAATGGAAAAAAGCCAAATTTTCCTTCCTCTTAGAAAATGTAAACCACTATTCTAAGGTGACCCTTATATACACTTCCAATGCATCTCTTATCACTTTTTCTTCTCTCACATTAGCCTCCCCAAACAAGACTGTGTCATCTGCAAATTGAGAGTGTGTCATTGAATCTACACCTTCAGCCACCTTTATTCCTTTCCATAGACCTACCACCCTTAGTTACAAATAGGAATGGGGATATTGGGTCCCCTTGATGGAGGTCATTTGTTGCACCAAGAAAACCACAAAGAGAGCCATTGACTGAGATAGAATAACGAGGACTAGGACTATGCAACTTTTAATCATTTCCACCCAAATTTTTGGGAACCCAAACCTTTTCAAAACATAAAATAAAAAGTCCCATTGCACTCTATCATAGGCTTTACTAACATCAAGTTTAATTAACATACCTTTTAACTTTTCTGATGTGATCGTGTGTAGTGTTTCAACAGTTGATATTATGCTATCAATTATTTCTCTTCCAGGGGTGAAACCGTTATGTTCAATTGATATTAGCTAGCCCATCACCTTCTTCAGCCTATTTGCTAACACTTTTGATAGTATCTTCTATACAATATTGCATAAAGAAATCGGGTGATAATCAAAGCTATTGCACAAAACTTTCTTCGGGATTATTGCAATAACTGTGTTATTTATGTCTTTTATAAATCTCCTATGTTTCCTGAAATTTTCCACCAAGAACCAGACATCCTTGCCTAGAAAGTGCCAACATTTTTGAAAAAAAATTGCTGGGAACCCATTTGGCCCAGGGGACTTGTCAGGACTTAGTTCAAATGTTGCTTTTCTCACTTCTTCCTCTATAAAAGGTTCCTCAAGCATCTTTATATCTTCCACTTCTAAACACCTTGGAATGCATGAGAGTAAAGCTTCATCATCAGTATAATTTCCTTGGTTCGTACCCAAGAGACTTTTAAAATAAACTTCTGCCTCTTCCTTTATGCATGCCCTTTCCTTAGCTAACGAGCCATCTGCCCTTGCTATACTCTCCACCCTATTCCTTGATTGCCTACCCCTTGCTGTAGTATGAAAGAATTTCGTATTTAAGTCACCTTCTTTTAACCAAGAAATTCTTGATTTATCCCTCCAGTATGCTTCCTCCCTCACCAATAATTCAGAGTGAGGATCCTTCAAATCCTTTTCTAGTTTAAATTATGTTTCAGTCATTCCATGCTTCAAAACATGTTCATTCAAATTTTCCAATTCTTTCTCAACTACAGTTTTTTCTTTGAAAATATCACCAAAATGGGTTTTATTCCAAACTTTTAGTTTATGCTTTATCTACTGGAGCTGTTTAGAAAACTAGAAACTCAATGTTCCTATATCTTATGCACCTTCTTTCCACCATTTTTCCAAAAGCACTAATAAACTTTTTTCCCTCCACCACATTGATTGAAATTTAAAGTACCCCTTCATCGGTTTCTCACTTAATTTGATTTCTAATGCCACCGGGTAGTGATCAAACACCGAGATGGGTAAGATGTTTGATTCGCAGACTACTTCCTCTTCCAACCATCTCGGGCCCAAGAAAAATCTGTCAAGTTTTTCCAAAATATTTGTGAACCCCTGCTTTCTATTTGTCCATGTAAAAACCCCATTTTTTGGTGAACAATCAAACACTGATACCTCTTCTATAAATTCTTTAAAGTCCAACATTACTCTATTTATTTTATTCTTCCCTCCACTTTTCTCACTGACATCCAGAATAGCATTAAAATCTCCTCCCAAAATTGTTTTATTACAGTTTAACATTCCTATTTTCCTTGCTATACTCCTCCAAACCTCTACTTTCTCCCCAGAATTTGTTGGGCCATATATATTAAAAATTGGGAAAACTAGTGCACTCTGCCTGCTTTTCACTAGACCTTGCATCCAATTTTTTTGTTTTTCTACAACTTCTAAAGAAACTTAATTGTCTAACCATAGAATACCCAATCCTTTAGCCGATCCTATGGTTGCTTGAAATAAACCTTTCCAAATTTTGCAATATTTTATAATTTTTTCACCTTCTTCTATTGAATTTTTTGTTTCTTGAAGATAAATTATCTGCCATCTCCCTCACCAAATAACGCTTTACTAAGCGTCTTTTGTTAGGGGTTGTTAGGCCCCTGACATTCCATGTAATTACCTTCATTTTTCACCAAGGGAAACCTTGGCTCCCTTGGCTTTCAGGAAATCTTTGACACTTATTAATCCCTTCTCGTTTGCTTCTTCCTCCCTCTTTGCTTATTAGTCTTCCTTCCTTTCCCTTTCTTTGAATTCCCCAAAAATTTTGCTACCGATTAACTTATACATCTCAGATTTATTTCTCCCAATTCGTCTTCCTCTGCAAATTCATCCAACAATTCTGACCACCCTTGTTCACTTTCAACTCCCTCATCCACTTCTTCTTCTAGAGACAACCCCTTCTGGTTTTCCTTCTTACCATCTTCCTGACTCGTATCCCCAAAAATCTTTTATGCCAATTTTGGAAGATAGCTTACTTCATTTTTTTTTTGCCTAAGTTACCGGAATCGCTCATTTCCCTTTCTGATTCTGGGTACGGGACGTTTTGGAAACTGGTACATCATGGAATCCTTGTGGAATCAGTCAGGGTTCAGGATTTTGTAGCTTGAAACATACCTGCATTTTGCTTTCTGAATTTGAAAGTTTTTCTAGCTATGTGGCATTTTTCCAAAGATTCAGAAGCATTTAAGGCAGGGATTGAAATTTTTTTCTAACTTTTGCGGATGTAAAAAAAATCGCAGAAACCCTAAATTGTTATTTTCATTCATCATGTTGCCGTCATTTTTCTCTGTGCAAAAAAGATGACTTCATTTGGGCGCGAGTTCATTTGGTAACGACGACTGAGTTTGTTTCGTTGTGGGCAGAAAATCTGAGGCGGGATGAGCGGTTGCAGGCAAACCAAGGCGACTGAGAGCGACATCTCCAACTTCCCGCTCGATGCATTTTTTTTCTTCTTTCTCATTTGTTAAATAAAAATTCTAATGTTTAGGTTTAAACTTTAATATAAATTTATCATTATATTATAAATTTATAATTTATAAATTATAGTTATAATTTAATAATATAATAATAATACTATATATTTATTATTATATAATATACACATTTAAAAATGTTAAATAAATAATTGTTTCATAAATTTATAATATATATTAAATATTATTAATATATAATATCATAACTTAATTTGTATTTATTATTTACTGTTTTAAATTTTTAATATTTTGTATTTTAAGGTTTAAAAATTAAACTTCAATTTAAAAATTTATTATAAGATAATAGATGTCAATTAGTAAATGTTAAATTATTTATTATTATAATAGACTATAATATTGTATTATATTGTAAAGTATAATTATATTAATTTTTTATTTTAATTTTAAATAATAATTAATAATATAATAAATAGTATATTAAATGTTAATTTAAATAATCAAATATGTATATATTTATTATTTTTATATGTTTTTTGTATTGACGTACCCAAACGTACCCACCTCCAAAAAAAATTTTAAAAAATGCCGTATGACGTACCGTACCCGATTCAGCAACTTAGGTTTTTCCCACACAAAACATTGTCCATTTGTCCTGTCCACCTTTCTTTCCATGTTAACAATGGGCAGTTTTTCAACACCAGTTCTTTTTTATTTTCTTCAACCTCCTATTTTGTGGCTAAAGAGCATTTGGTCTCCACCTTGGCTTCGATCTCGGTCTCCTACTACAATTATCCTCCCTATGATTCCTATGATGACAGATAAGACAATACATTTTCTCCTCTTCTATTTCCATTGACTGTTCCCAGATTTCACCGTCCACCACCAGATTTATTTTGTTTGGAATTTTCTTCACTGCTGCTACCCGTATTCTTGCATAAATATAAGAATTGCCTTCAATTATTTCTTCATACACATCCCACTCTAGGAGAGATTATCACATACATTGCCTGTTGGATTTGAAATAGAGTTTTTGCATCCTTTTCTTCCTATCTTTAAGCTAGTCATTTTCTCCCTGTGTTAAAGCCTCAAAGGTTGCTTCATCTTGAGGTTCTACAAAACCATTATCTACCAAATCCCAAATATCTTGTGAACAAAATTAAATTCTCATCTTAATTGCCCAAAAATCATAATTCTTACCATTGAAAATGGGAATTTGGGGCTTAGTAACACCATTTGTTGCCATGACTGCAAGCTGATATGCTACAGTAGTTTAAATTTTCAAGTCTACGAACTGTTTCTACAACCTTGATCCACCTCGCTCTGATACCAATTTGAAAAAATGAAGAAACAATAAAACACAGAAAAATAGAGTAAAACAGAGCAGAACGAATTGCTACAGCAATTTAATTCAACTTTATTCCTTGATCAAACAGATTACAAAGCCTCATTTTATAAAGATCTTTCTGTAGATCGAGAGGTTGTTATGAAAGATAACGGTGAACTTAAACTATAGAAATTAACATCTAGCAGTAAGTCAATCTACATGCAAACATCAAATACAATACAAACAAAATAGAACTGAAGTATATCGCCTAGCTTTCTCCACCGCAACCATGCGAACTGGAAGAAATTATTCTATTTACTCTAACAACCTTGTCCATTTTTTTCAATACACGATTCACCACATTCTTCACCACCCTCTGCTCGTCACTAAGCATGCTGAAGCCATTAAAACATGGAACCAAATCCATGAAAGGCAAGATCTGAAAAGATAAAGCGGAAGCAAGTAAAAAATCTCAAATACACAAATTTATGTAAACAAGCGTTAATGGAAAACCCGCCCAAAAGGAAGAGTAATTTGGTATGTACTCAATACTATTTTGAAAAATTGTTATAGTGCCATATCTTTTCTTCTTTTCATGCTCGAAAAAGCATCCGCATATATTCCTTTTCCTACAACTTCCCATCTGAAATCAGAAGGCTAAACATGATAGAAGACGGGATAATTATGGTGTCGGTTTCCAAAACAAATGCCGGTTCGGCCAGGGACCGCGGGGAATGTAAATTTACATGTAATAGACAAGCATCCTATAGATTCAGGGTTACATTACTGTAATCTCGTGAGGTTTTAAGACATCAAGTCCACTTCAGCCCTAAATTAATGCCAAGTGAATGATCAGACAATTAGTGACACAGAACACAAAGTACCTGCAGAGCCATCACAAAAAGGAAGCAAAAAATTAGTGACACAAAACATATATAATTGATTGAGGTGTGAGGCTTTTGTAATCTGGAAAGTTTCAGCTAAAGAGGATACAAAACCCTGTAAATCAGTTGAAAAAAAAGCTCCTATTGTGGGCAAAGAGTGAAACACATTACAGCGGAAGTGTATCAAGGGAAAGAGATAGACACACAAGGAGACATAAATATTTTCAATATTATATTTCACTCAGAAAAAGATTACATTCAAAACACTCTTTACATATAAAAATATTCAGAGCAAAATCTTTGTACACATATACTATAGAAGCTGTGCATTTTCCAGCGCACTGACGCTTCTGCGCTACTGCTCCATGTGGGATAGCTTCCAGCGCACGGGTGCAAGGCTTACTAACTTCTGCTGCAGCAGATACTCTTGAACGTCACTGTTCAGATGCTCCTAAACATTCCTTCTTCTGCTATGTTCTGTTGAACATTCCTTCTTTCTGTCTCACCCAAAAAACCTTTGTCTACTTACTTGCACAAAATATACATTCAATGCAACTTTTGGCTTTTCAACCAATACACAAAAAAACTGTCGCTCAAAATTTGAACTCACCTACCAATACTAAATTATTGCCAAAAAGAAATTACTGGACAACAAGAATGTCAGGCATGGCAGGGGGAAAAAATATCTGAGTTGATTTCATCTGACAGTGCATTTAATGCATTTGTCCATTGGCTGCTCAAGATTAATATTTCCAACACTCCCCCTTAATCTTGAGTCTTTCTGCTCTTCATCATTATTTGGAAACTTTCGGCGCAATACTTCCAGAGCAACTTAAGGAGCAAAGTTTCTAGCGCAAAATTTCCTGCTCTTCAACACTCTGCGAAACTTTCGGCGCATCACCATAAAAGTTCCAGAGCACCGGTGAAAAGTTTCCGGCGCAAAAGTTCCTGCTCTGTGAAACTTCCAGCCCATCGCCATAAAACTTCTGGAGCACCGGTGAAAATTTTCCAGCGCAAACCTGTTTGCCTTTGTTCTACATTCTGGAACTGTCTGCTGAAGTTCTGGCGCACCTGCGCTTCTCTGCGTTTTCCAGAAACGAAGTTCTAGCACATTCCTGCACACCCAGCCTATATCTTAGGTGCTCAAAAGGTTCTTTTGACAAAGCCTTTGTAAAAATATCTGAGAGCTGCTGCTCTGACCTACAAAATGCCATTTTAATTTCATTATTCTCAACCAATTCTCTGATAAAATGATACCTGATTTCGATATGTTTGCTTCTTCCATGAAACACATGATTTTTAGTCAAGGCTATTGATGAAACATTGTCACAGAAAATTACTGTTCCATCCTCTTGTTCTTCTCTCAAATCTGCTAAAATCCTTCTTAGCCACATAGCTTGGCATGCTGCTGCATTCGCTGCTATGTATTCTACTTCGATTGTGGATAAGGCAACAATCGGTTGTTTCTTGGAAGCCCATGAAACTACTCCTGAATCCAAGTGAAAAACATACTCGGATGTGCTCTTTCTATCATCTACATTTCCTACCCAATCACTGTCAGTGTACCCAACCAGCTGAAACTCATTAGAGGCGGTATACATTATGCCATAGTTTTTTGTGCCATTGACATACTTGAGAATCCTTTTACCTGCTTGCCAGTGTGTGTTCTTAGGTTGCTCCATGAACCTAGAAATCAGGCTTACTGCATACATTAAATCTAGTCTCATAGTTGTCAAGTATATGAGGCTTCCAACCATGCTCTTATAGAGGGTTGGGTTAACATTATTGTTGCTGTCCTCTTTACTCAACTTTATACCTGTAGTTGTTGGGGTTGGGGCTGCTTTGTTGTCCAACATCCTAAATCTTTTCAAGATTTGTTTGGCATAACTTGATTGTGAAATAAAGATGCCATTATCCAATTGTTGGACCTCTATGCCTAGAAAATATCTTAAGAGTCCTAAATCTATCATTTCAAACTCTCTTTTCATGGCATCTTTAAAATTAGCAATGTGGAAATCATCATCCCCAGTAAATACTAAATCATCTACATACAAGACAACAATTAAAACCTTACCATTTTCTGCCTTGATGTAAAGAGTGGGCTCACCATCGCTTTTGCTAAAGCCATTGCTCATCAAGTATGAGTCAATCCTGCTATACCATGCCCGTGGAGCTTGTTTCAACCCATAAAGAGTTTTCTTCAGCCTATGTACCTTGTGTTCTTTACCTGAAACTTCATATCCAAAGGGTTGCTCCATATATACCTCTTCTTTTAAGACTCCATTGAGGAAGGCAGACTTCATATCCATTTGATAAACCTTCCACACGTGCTGGGCTGCAATTGCAATGACTGCCCGCACGGTCTCCATCCTTGCAACAGGGGAAAAAGTCTCATCATAATCTCTCCCAAACTACTGTTTGTACCCCTTGACAACTAATCTTGCCTTATGCCTTTCTATTCTTCCTTCGACATTACATTTGGTCTTGTAGACCCATTTGACACCAATAACTGATTTCCCTTTGGGTAAATCAGTGAGCTCCCATGTCTTGTTTCTTTCTATTGCATCTACCTCCTCATCCATGGCCTCACACCATTTCTGTTCTTTCACAGCCTCCTCAAAATAAATAGGATCACTATGAGAAAATAATGCGAAATTTACACTCTCATTAAAAACTTCATCATACCTTTCACCTTGGTAGATCTCCCTTAGACTCTTAGTCTTTCTTAGCACTAGGGAGGCGAGAGTGGGGTTTGAATTTCTGGAGCTGCTTGGCTACTGGCCTGATGAAGAAGTCTGCTACTGTAGGTTTCTGGAGCAACTTTCCTGTTGAAAGTTTCTGGAGCATCTTCCCTATTGAAAGTTTCCAGAGCTCCTTCCCTGCTGGAAGTTTCTGGAGATCCTTCTCTGCTGAGAATTTTTGGAGCTACTACTATTGTTTTCTGAACTGTCAGCTTCCTATAGGTTTCCAATGCATCTGCGCTCTAAAGCTTCTTCATCCTTAAGGGGTATGGAGACAGAAATATCAGTATTGCTGTCAACTTTTCCATCCCACGACTCATTTTCTAGGAACTCCACGTCCCTACTAATAATTACCTTCTTGGTGACCGGATTATATAGCTGATAAGCTTTTGACTCTATACAGTAGCCCAATAAAATACACTTTTCACCCTTGTCATCCAATTTATGCCTATTTTCTTTAGGGATGTGTGCATAGGCTACACACCCAAACACTCTCAAGTGCTCAACTGACCACTTTTGTTTTGTCCATGCCTCTTGAGGGATTTTATCATGGACTGCCTTCGTTGGACTTCTATTTATTAGATAAACAGCTGTTGCTATAGCCTCTCCCCAATATTCGATAGGGAGTCCCTTTGCTTTCATCATGCTCCTTGCCATCTCCACAATGGTCCTATTTTTCCTTTCAGCCACTCCATTTTGCTGCGGAGTATAACTGGCTGTGAGCTCCTTCTTGATACCATTTTTCTTGCAGAAATTTACAAATTGATTGGAGGTATACTCTCCTCCACGATCTGACCTTAGGACCTTAATAAAGTGTCCACTCTCCTTTTCAGCCTGGACCTTAAATAACAAAAACTTGTCAAATGCTTCAGACTTATGCTACAAAAAATAGACCCATGTCCTACGGCTGTAATCATCTATAAAGGTCATAAAAAATTTGCTTTTTCCAAAAGATAAATTTTGCATAGGGCCTACCAAGTCAGTATGCACCAACTCCAACGGTGCTCTAGCCCTTCTAGAGTTGTCTGAATTAAAATGATGCCTATGTTGCTTGCCCAAAATGCAAGTTTCACATCTAACATTAGGCTCTACGATTTTTGGCAAACCATCTATCATATTTTTCTTGGACAAAAGACTCAATCCAGAGTAACCTAAGTGTCCATACCTGAGGTGCCATAGCTTGGAGATATTTTGAATGGCTGCTTTGAAGGCTGATTGTTGCAGGCCTTTTGACTGTGCTGAGATTTGCATCTTGAGAGGAAACATTCGGTTCTATGTCATTTGAACCGTTGCCATAACTCTTTTGCTTCCATCTTTATCATAGATGATGCATTTCCCTTTCTCCATCAACACTCTATACCCGTTTTGGACCATCTGTCCAATGCTCAAGAGGTTATGTTTCAATCCTGGGGCATAGAAGAAATCATATATTTGTCTTTCATCACCATGCTTGGTTTGTACGCATACCATGCCTTTTCCCATGACTGGAACCATCTCATTGTTCCCCATTTTTATTTCAGGCTTCACGCTGCTATCAATGGAGGCAAACAAGTCTTTGTTACCACTCATGTGGTTGTTACAGTCGCTGTCCAAGTACCAAACTTCAGTGTTGCTCTATTCTACAAGGTTACATGCAATGAACAGTTGTGACTGTCTTTCATTTCCAGCCACATTTGAGTCAGCAACATGTGCATTCTGACTCCCTTGGTCACATTTTTTCCTACAATCACTTGCTTAGTGACCATACCTTTGACAGTTGTAGCACTACATATTTCTTTTATCCTTTTTCTGATAAAAATTACTGTTCTTTTTTCCTCCTTGGGAGTTGGTCGCCCCCTCATGACTGCTTGCTCGGGTTGAGCTTTCATCACCATCATTTCCACGTCTAGAGTTTCCTCTACCACATCTAGAGCCTTTTCTACCTCTCCCCCTTCCTCTTGCATTCAACTGAGCATTAAAAGTTTGCTCTTGGGAGGAGGTTGCAGACCTATTTAGGCGCTGCTCATGGGTTTGCAGAGAACCCATCAGCTCATCAACTGACAAAGTTGTGAGATCTTTTGCCTCTTCAATGGCAATCACCACCAGATCAAACTTTGTGGGAAGGCTTCTCAATATCTTCTCCACAATCTTCTGTTCTTCTAAAGTTTCACCACTTATCCTCAGCTGGTTAATCAAATTGGCTGCCCTTGTGTGAAAATCTATAATGGACTCATTGTCCTTCATCTGCATGGTCTCAAACTCTCTCTGTTGCAGCTAGATTTTGACTGATTTGACTTTCTTAGATCCTTTGTAGGTGGTTTGAAGTGTTTCCCATGCTTCTTTTGCATAAGTAGTTGCTGCTATTCGGGGAAAGATAGCCTCTATCAAGGTTGCCTCAATTAGACTGAAGTCTTTTGCATCATTCTTCCGTGTCTCCTTCAACTAGTTCTTTTGAGCATTGCTCAATGCTGTAAATGCAGTTGGGTTAGTCACATCTGTGAACCCATTTGCAACTAACTCCCATAAATCATTAGCTATGAAAATAGTCTTCATTTTCTTTGCCCATACATCGTAGTTTCTACCATCGAAAATAGGTGGCTGCTGCCAGCTTCTATTTTCTCCTCCAGACATTTTGCTAAAATGGGGAAACTACGAAAAAACCCAGATTAAGATCTAAAGCTGTAAAAACTAACCGCCCAATACACCTAGGGCTCTACTACCAAGTTGAAAAAAAAGCTCCTATTGTGGGCAAAGAATGAAACACATTACAGCAGAAGTGTATCAAGGGAAAGAGACAGACACACAAGGAGATAGAAATATTTTCAATATTCTATTTCACTCAGAAAATAATTACATTCAAAAAACTGTTTACATATAAAAATATTCAGAGCAAAAGCTCTGTACATGTATACTACAGAAGTTGTACATTTTCCAACACACTGACGCTTCTACGCTGCTGCTCCGTGTGGGATAGCTTTCGGCGCACGGGCGCAAGGCTTACTAACTTCTGCTACGGTAGATACTCCTGAATGTCACTATTCAGATGCTCCTAAACATTCCTTCTTCTGCTATGTTCTGCTGAACATTCCCTCTTTCTGTCCTACCCAGAAAACCTCTGATGCTCCTAAACATTCCTTCTTCTGCTATGTTCTGTTGAACATTCCCTCTTTCTGTTTCACCTAGAAAACCTTTATCTGCTTACTTGCACAGAATATACATTCAATGCAACTTTTGGCTTTTCAGCCAATACACAAAAAAACTGCTGCTCAAAATTTGAACTCACCTACCAATACTAAATTACTGCCAGAAAGCAATTACTGGACAACAAGAATGTCAGGCATGGCAGGGGGGAAAAATATCTGAGTTGATTTCATCTGACAATGCATTTAATGCATTTGTCCGTTGGCTGCTCAAGATTAATATTTCCAACAAAATCATTGTGTGACTTTCTCCAAGCGCAAAACGGGACTGTTGAAGAAGGCTAGCGAGCTCTCACTTCTCTACGATTCTGAAGTTGCTCTCATCATTTTCTCATCCACGGGAAAGCTCTTCGAGTTTGCCAGCCCCAGGTAAGCAATCTTTTTTATCTCAAAGCTATGGATAACTACTTCCCATATATTTTCAGCTGTTCAATGTTAAGAGTTTTTCAGACACATTATATGCTAATAAACAGATAAACTCTTGTATAGAAAATTTAAACGAAAAAAAAAACTTACTCCTTCTGCAGCATTAGAGGAAATGACAACATGGCTTGATAAAATCTTGTATAGTTTTATTCTAACTAAATTTAGCATTCATATATAGGATCTCTATTATCATCACTTTCCAATACAGATTGGATCGTGTTACATCTATACAAAACCTAGAAATGAACTAACCACCTAATTGTATCAAGTAGACGACAAACAAAATAGAGTTGCAGGCTTGAATGGCACGAGTAAATAATTCTATGATGAACAAAATGTTCCAGTTAATCACTCAAAGGAATTAATGTATTTCCCTAATCAATCATAAGGTTTGAGAGAAAAGAGCTGAAAAGACTGTTTCAATAATGGGAGAGACTGAAGATTTGAGGCTGTTGAGTTTTTAATCTTGAAAAACTTATGTAGAGGATATTTGAGTTATAAAGAAGGGAATTGTATCTAAGAACAAGGGAGCCATGGGAGTGCCTCATAAGCCAGGTGCCTGGGTTGAAGCTTGGTGTTGAGAAATATGAAAAAATAAAATATGTGCATGTTAAAGCTAGGTGTATGTTTTATAATGTTAAGTATGAGGATCTAATCCTTGCATGCATATTCTAGTGATATATTTTAGTGTTATGTGTAGTTAATACAAAATGAGACTTTGTATAATCTATTCTAGTACAGTATGCATGTAAGCCAATGACAAGGATGACTTTGTGTATTGAGTACCCTAGGTTGTAGGTGGTAGGGGGATATTGAAAGAGTTGATTAGCCTTATGCACTGGTGGAGTTAGAATAGTCACTATTATATGGAGAGGAGAGCTCCTAGTTGTTTATGTTTAAAGGTAGATGATGGTTTTCTTTGTCAATCTAGAAGCTACACGATTGGCATTGTGGTTGAAATGGAATATTGGCTATCTTAGTTATAGCTCTTTAGTGTTGCCATGTTTATCAAGGATGCTCCTAGGATGATAGATATCAATTATAGTTGGATAGTGTTCCCTTGGTTACTAAGGTGTTTCCTTGTCCATTGGATTAGTCATAGCCCTCTTGTAAGTGATAACTGTAACTTGATTATCTGAAGTATTGTGTATATCTATATGTATGTGTGTGCATGTATAGGTTAAAGCTAGTTCACTACGCTATGAAGTAAAAACTATAGTTTTGATAATAGATTGTTGTCTCCATGATGGAATGTTTTACAAGTTTGGTAACTTGTGTGTGCCCAAAGAAGGGAGGATTCATTTATGAGAGAAGCTTGCCTTTTAAAAGTTGCAAGTCATTTTAGTGTTGAAAACAATAGCAAATCTACTAAAGTATGTTTATTGGATAACTATATAAAGTGGTTTTTCTAATTTTATAAGGGGATGTTTTGTTATGTAGAACAACTAAGATAAGCAATAGAAAGTTGGATATTTACATGCCATTACTCTTTATTTGCAGGTTATGCAAAATAATAAATGTAGAATTTGTAGGAGGGTTCCCAATCTCTAAAATGGAGCATAAGCATTTGTTTATGATTGTGAATGGTTGTACAAACTTTGCTTTCATCTCAAATACAACTTGCATTTTGGTTCGTGAATGAGAAGTATCTACATTTTGGAGAAATTACTAAGCTATCGTTCCAAGCTTAGGGCGAAGGCAGAATAAGGAATATTTCACATTGTTAAGAATATTTGAATGTTGAGAAAATGAAAAAGTTCATAATCAAGTTGAATAAGAAAAACATCATCACTTCACAAAATAAAAATAACATATGAACAATCTTCGACTTCATAATTACTGGAAATCTTTTATTCTATTTAATATCAAATTACATTTCTATAAATCTCTAACAAATCTTCAAAACAAATAATAATAAATAATAATATAGGTATCAATACAGTATATTCTATTATACTATATGTGTTATATATGTAATTTATTTATATAATGTTGTATTATATGTTACATAATATATTTATAGTTCATCCAAATATATATTATTATGTTATATTTATATTATATATAAAAATATAATATTATTATACTATCTCGAATACTAATAATTTTTTATAATTATAATAATATAATATAAAATAACATAATAATATATCTTTGGATGGACTATAAGTATATTATGTAACATTTAATACAATATTATATAAATAAATTATATATATAATTTATAATATAATATAAATATGTTCATATAATATTCTATCCATAATAATATAATAAATATATAAATTATAATTTATAAATAATTAATATATATATATATTGATTATAATATATAATATAATGTCAAATTATATATTTAAAACTATAATAATATTAATATATTGTTACAATTATAATAGTATAATATCAATAAATATATTTATATAATATTATAAATATTAAGGATATTATAATGTAATTATAGTATTTTATGTATTATAATAATATTATTATATTTGTATATATAATATAAGTATAACGTAATATATTTATAGTCCGTCCAAAGCATGGGTGAAAAATATAATACAAATATAGGTAATCATAAAAAAAAAAAATTTAAACTAATTGATCAAATAAAACATTATCACTGGCCCGTTTCTTGCTGCTGTATAAAATAAATATAAAAATAAATTAACTACACTCCTTTTAAAAAATCAAAACAATATGCTGAATGCATTAAAAAAATGGTTTAAAAATATGCTTAAAGTACGATTTTTGTCACAGGTCAAACTCAGCGTACAAGAGCACACTTACCAAAGCTCTGCCCTGAAACTGATGCATCCCTATCCATGCATGATGCATCCATGCTCTAGCGCAATCTTGGGGCTAGATAGCCGCTGCCATAGATGGAGAGCATGTATGACGTGTACAACTTGCTCTAAAATGCAACTTGAGGGTTGAAATTGTTGGGTGTTCATGCCCAACGGTCACCTTATCCATTGGCTATTTTTTCCTCCAAGTGATGTCTCTTAATATTCTATGTTACTTGTAATTTTTTACTACGGATAAGGCTTATTATTATTGTTGTATTATTGTTGTATCTTGCTCTTGCAATCAGCTATGATGATGTATGCATCGAGAAACATAGATTAATAAATTTTTCCTGCTTCAAAGTTGATGTAGCCAATTTGGTGAACCACTATCAATCTTCATGTCTTCGTATTTTTTTGTTCGTTGTTTGTAGTTTCATTTTTCCGAGTTTAATTTTTTGCAATCTTCTTCTTTACTTAATTTACAATAAATCATTAACAATTCGTATGATTTCAGCAAGTGGTGTAATTATTGTTTGGGAATTGTGATAATTTTTGAGAATGGAGGAAGCAAATAAATTGAAGATAGAGAAGTTCATGGGGAAGAACTTTGAATTGTGGAAAGTGCAAATGGACTCTAGAGTCTTTGTTTATTATAGGCGATCTTTCACTTGCGTTGGATGGAAAATCAAAGAATCCAACTACGATATTAGATGAAGACTAGGACATATTAGATAAGAAAGTAAGAGTGACAATTATCTTATCGCTATCCAGCAATGTTCTCTTCAATTTCATAGTAGAGAAGACCTCAAAAGAATTGTGGGATAAATTGACAGACATGTACGAGATGGCTTCAACTTCTAACAAGGTGTATTTAATGAAAAAAATATATAATTTGAAAATGAAGGAAGGTGGAATTGTATCAAACCACTTGAACGAATTCAACACGCTAATCACCCAATTGGTTTTAGTAAATATTATTTTGGATGATGAACTCAAAGCCATCTTACTATTGTGTTCTCTTCTGTATAGTTGGGAAGGTGTTGTGATGGCAATCAACACCTTCGTATTTGGGAAAGAAAAAATTAAGTTTGATGATGTTGCTGCAACTCTGCTCAGCGAAGAAAAAATCAGGGAACCGCATCTGGTGATGCCTTAATTTTTTGCAATAGAGGTAGAAACCAAGAAAAGGGCAGAAATAACAATAGGAGAAGATCAAAATAGCAAGGAGATCAATGTTAAGGGGCAAAAATGGAGGTTGTTGGTTTTGCAAAAAAGAAGGCCATACGAAGAAGAATTGTTGGTCATACAAAAGGGTGCAAAATCAATCAAAGGGCAGTGAAGTGAACACCATGTATGAAAAAGATGAAGGTGTCCTAGTCTTGTCAATGAGTGAAACTACGACAGATTCATGGGTGTTGGATTCTAGTGCATCTGTTCATACAACTTCATGTCAGGATGCTTTCCAAAACTATCAATAAGGTAAATTTGGTAAAGTATATTTTGGTTATAATGTAAGGCATGTGCAATTATTGGCAAAGGTGATGTAATGTTGAAGCTAAAAAATGGAAACAAGTGGTTGTTGTGTGATGTATAACATGTTTTGGAGCTAAAAATAAATATTATTTTTGTGAGACAACTAGATGCTCAAGGATGTAGTGTCACCTTTGAGTCAAACAAATGGAAGGTGACCAAAGGAGCGTTAGTGGTTGCAAGAGGCAACAAATTGGGCACAATATATTGTGCTAGATTGTCCTACTGAAGTGGGAGCAGTGATGACACTTGTGGAAAATGAAGTGGAACTATGGCATAGAAGGCTTGAGCACATGAGCAAGAAGGGGCTCAAAATCTTGCTCAAAAGGGATCATCTTCCAAGTTTAAAATATTTGGATTTGGACCTCTGTGAGTATTGCTTATATGGAAAATAGAGGCAGATTAGTTTCTTGAAGATTGGAAATGAAAAAAAGATAACACCCTTGGAGCTTATGTTCTCCGACATGTTTGGTCCTACATAGGTAACCTCGTATGGAGGAGCTAATTATTTTGTTAATTTTATCGATGATTGCACTCAAAAGGTGTGGATTTATATGCTCAATAGGAAATCAAAAGTGTTTACAAAATTCAAGCTTTTTAAAGCTATTGTTGAAAATAAAATGGGGAACAAGATTAAATGTTTGAAAACCGATAATGGGGGTGAATTTTGTTCTTCAGAGTAAGTTGTACCATTGATGCCTCAAGAGAATTATATAGCAAAGAGATTGAATTGTAAAATTCTGAGAGGGCTCAAAGCACGCTCTCTAATGCAGGTTTGGGAAAAGAATTTTGGGTGGAGGCAGTTAATATAGCAGTGTATTTGATTAATTGCAAACCCCTCTTCCAAATTGGATTTTGAATCTCTGAAGGAGAGATGGATTGGAAGGTGAATTTCATACAAACATTTGAGGGTGTTTGGCTACAAAGTGTTCGTTCACGTTCTGAAAGAGAAGCGAACAAAGCTAGATTTCAAATTTGAGTGGCGCATATTTTCCGGGTATGGTGAAGATTAGTATGGTTTCAGGTTATGGAATCTAGTGATGAACAAGTTGGTTCGTAGTTGAGATGTTGTCTTCAATGAAAAGGTATTTCTAGGTTTGTACAGACATAGGAGTTCAGTGAATGAATTTGTGATGGTTAGTGCTATTGAGAGTGGTAGAGATTCATAGTTTTCACATCCAAATGTGACACCGTGTGTACCTCAACAAAAATCCAGTATTGGTTAGCCTCAAAACAATACAAATTTGTTAGTTAATATGCAATTGCAGTCACATGAAAATTACACTCAACCATTAAATTTAGAGTAGTATGAAAAAATTTGTGATGGAAATAATATTAATCATTCTTTGGATGACTCATATTCCCATTCCACGCAACCACTTCATGTTTTAACGCCATGGCATGTAGTTGCTCATGATGCAAACTTATCACCCCTTGCCTGCATTGCAAAGGATTTTACAAACCCATCGAGTGATGCTCTGTCGCCACATAGGTTCTTCCACACTTCACGTGATGTCAAGAAAGACACTCCCATGCATGCTCCACATACTCCCACCCCTTCCTACTCAACATAGCCCAAAATAGAGTGATTTCCCTCATGTGAAGCTCTTCCATCATTGCATGAGATAATTTTAAATTATGTTATTAAAGACCTATGCCCGCACCCTATTTATTCTATCACACAAGTCTCAATAACTCCCTCGCAAAAATTTAATGTTCATTTGCAACAGCGAACAAGGATGATGGACAACAAAAATTCCCTACAAGTCTACTTTGGCGTACCTCCAAAGCCACGTACAGGGAATTTTTCCTCATTTACAAATGAATTTACTACTCATTCCTCCTCCACTAATGAATTTTTACTTGTTGTCCATTTACAAATGAGCTTACTTCCATGTGACCCTTTGTTGTTTCAAGTCATTCATACACACTTGCTTCCACGCTACCATCACGTGATTTTGGTTTACAACCTTCAGTAGGAAATTCAAATCCCACGTAGCTCTATGTCAATCTAACACAGCAATTAAATGGGCTCACAATAGTGATTTTTTTAGTGGCTAATATTCACCACTTGGCTAATAGTTGAAATTTGGGAATCCAAAATTGGCTAATAGTTTGAGCTACAATGTGACTTGTGTAAGTAAAGTAGAGGTGCGGAAGCAACTCTCCTAACTTCAAAACCTCAGGGAAGAATGTAGAGCTACTTTTAAATTTTCAATTACAGTTCAATTAAGATACACTTTAAAGCAATAACAAAAACAAAGAAATGAACATACACACATGAACACCAGATTTACGTGGGAAAACCCTTATGGGAGAAAAACCCACCACACCAAGAAAAACCCCTTTGTATTACAGTAATGAAATTACATACAGAGTACGGGCTTCACTCTCTCTAATGTCAATTACAACAACATTCACAATGATCAACCTTGTACAAAACATTCACATTACAATGCTCTCAAAATTACATTCACTGATCACTCATCGAGTTGATCATCCAACTATTCATGCAATCATCAAACCGATCACAATCTACAATCTCTGAGTATATCCATGACACCCCTGTCTGTCGAACTTCCTCTCAGTAACGGCCGCAACAGTCCAACTGCTAGTGGTTCCCATTCAGCTTCTCTAATTGGTTGTAGACTCACCACGTAGGATATTCATGACTCAATAAAAGGCATTCATAATTTATTCGCATGTTCGTGAGACACTAACTGTGTCTCCCCGATGCCACAAAGCCTAATCGTCATTATCGCCAAGAGTCTTCACTATCGGCAAGAGGTTACACCGAGTTCACAAGTTGTCGCCCAGACTTCCCCTTGTCGCCAAGACCTCATACCGATGACCATCACTTGTATCGCTATTCGACTAGATCATCTTTTTCGATGAGACATCATACCAAAGTTTCAAAGTCACATAGACGTTAGCATTTCCATCGGCAAGACTACCATCATTCGCCAAGAGATCACACCGAGCCTTCAAGTCATATCGAAAAGAACACTCGTCGACAAGACTTACCGCTATCGCCAGGAGGTTACACCGATGTTCATATCCATTAGCGAGAGAACCAACCGTTGGCAAGACTTCTTACTGAGACTTCCATGTTACCTCGATGAGCATCGATGAGACAAACATATGTCGCCAAGAGTTCATAGAGAAGCCTCCGTGTTACCCCAAAGACTCCAAGTGAATACTTATCAGTGAGACTTTCTATATCGGTAAGACTTCATACTGGAGCAAGCCTTTCGGCCAAGGGTCTCCCTGACACCGCTTGTCGCCTAGAGTCTCCCCAATATCCGATAAGAGTGGCATATCGGCCAGAGATCTCCACTCAGAAAAAGGTTACAACAAACACCATAAGTCACAGTGACAACACCAGTCGGCAAGACAAAAGCATTGTCTCGGTGACCTGTACAAACCACAAGGTTACTAAACTGCCAGTCAGCCAGACAAAAGGAATGTCACACCGACTTTTCTCTTCCAAAGGTTTCAGCCTATGAGATTGAGGCACATAATTCCAACAATCTCCCACTTGACGAAGATCACACAGGCACCTCTAGAGCACAACATAACTACAAAAATTCATGGGCACTAAGGCCCATCAAATTGGCACACCACCTGAACTTGTCTGTGCTCACTGGCTTCATCAATGCATCTGTAACATTCTCCAAAGTATCCACTTTTTCTAATGAGACCATTCCATCCTCCACCATATCCCATATAAAATGATACTATACATCTATATGTTTTGTCCTGGCATGGAAAGTAGGATTCTTTTCCAAACAAATAGCACTCTGACTGTCACAGTAAATAGTTATTTTCCCTGCATCAAAACCAATGTTAGAATAAAAATGTCTTAACTAGATTGCTTCTTTACAAGCGTGTGTTGCTGCCATGTATTCTGCCTTTGTAGTGGAAAAAGTGACTACAGCCTGCCGCTTACTCATCCAACTCACTGCACCACCATTCAACATGAAAATATATCCACTGGTGGATCTTCTGCTGTCAATGTCTCCTGCCCAATCAGAATCCACATAACCTCAAATGTTGAGAGTCCTCTCTAATTCAACCAAGTTTCCATGGTAACAAAATGCATATTCTGAAGTTCCCTTCAAATATCTAAACACTCTCTTCACAACATCCCAATGTGTCCTTCGAGGATTAGCCATAAACTGACTAAGTACTCCCACTGCTTGGGAAATGTCTGGCCTTGTATAGACCATTGCATACATAAGACTTCCAACCACACTAGCATAAGGTACACTGGTCATGTCCTCCATCTTAGTAGGATATTTTGGATAGTCTTCAACAGATAGCTCCGGTCCCTGCAAAACTGGAACAACTAGCTGCTTGCAATCATTCATACAAAATCTCTCTAGAGCAATCTTGATATACTTACTCTGACTGAGCCAAATTTTTCTACTAGGACTATCCCTGGTTATTTCCATTCTCAGAATATACCTTGCTACACCAAGATCTTTCATTTCAAACTTTGCAAACAACTAAGACTTAAGGTCAGAAATCATGAACTTACTATTGCCTATGAACAACATATCATCAACGTAGAGAGCAATAATAAGAACTTGATCACTTTCAGCTTTGTAATACACACAATGATCAGATTTGATCTTACAAATCCCAATGACAAAACAAAAGTGTCAAACTTCTGGTACCACATTCTAGGAGACTGCTTTAACCCATACAGAGATTTATTCAACTTGCAAACCAATCTTTCTTTACCTTCTTCCACAAAGTGCTCAGGCTGGGACATATAAATCTCTTCTTCAAGATCACCATGAAGAAATGTTGTCTTCGCATCCATCTGTTCGACCTCTAAGTCATACGTTGCTGCAAGTGACAAAAGAAATCTAATGGACGTCAGCTTAGCTACAGGAGAAAAAATTTCTCCATAATCAATTCCCTCTACCTAGGAATAACCCTTCACAACCAACCTTGCCTTGTATTTTTCCACACTGCCATCCAGACCTATTTTGTTTTTAAATACCCATTTGCAGCCAACAACTTTTTTTCCTTTAGGCAAGGGCACCAAACTCCAAGTATCATTCTTTTCTAATGATGCCATTTCTTCATTCATGGCTTCCAACCAAGAGTTTGAATTAGACATTCTAAATGCCTCTTTCACAGTTCTAGGTTCATTAGTGCTAGAAATTAAAGCATAGGCACAAGTAGAATCTATCAAAGAGAACCCATACCTATCAAGTTGCTTTCTTTCACGAGTTGACCTCCTCACTTACTGAGGCTTAGGTTGTTCTTCTTCATTAGAACTCTCAGAACTACTTGAGCTCTCCTCAGTTTCAGGTACATTTTGAATTTTCAATTCCTCTTTATCTGGTGTCAGAGGAATTTCAACTAAATCCTTTTTGTTTTCTAATTTTGTCTCTGACTGTAGATCTAGGGTAGAAGGCTTCAACTCATGAAAGATAACACTTATGTTGTACAAAACCTTCTCTGTATCAAGATTCCAAAGCTTGTATCCTTTTATGCCAACACTATAGCCAATAAAAATACATTTGACAGCCTTGTTCTCCAATTTAGATCTTTTCTCATATGACACATTAGCATATGCCTCACGGCCAAAAACACGAATATGTCTTAAAGAGGGCTTCTTACCAGACCATGCTTCCAAAGGTGTTTTCTCAACAAGAGCGAAATTCAGAGAACAGTTTATCAAGTAACATGTTGTAGCAACTGCCTAAAACTTCTCCTCCAAGCCAGCACTGCTCAGCATACTTCGTGCTCTTTCCATCACTGTCCTGTTGAACCTTTCTGCAACTCCATTTTGCTGCAGAGTGTACAAGGTGTAGTTTTATGTCTTTTAATCCCATGATCTTTACAGTACCTCTCGAAATCATCAAAACAAAATTCACTGCCATTATCAGTCCTTAAACATTTTATTTTTCTTCTAGTATGATTTTCTGCAAGGTTCTTAAATTCCTTAAACCTATTGAACACTTTTGATTTACTTTTCAAAAAATAAACAAATGTTCTTCTCGAATAATCATCAATGAACGATACATAGTACCTTGACTTAGACAAAAAGGAACATTCACTAGACCAAAAACATCAGAATGTACATAATCAAGCAAACCAAAAGATTTGTGAGGACTGGAGTAAAATGAAAAACGGTGTTGTTTACCATATATACAGTGTTCACAAAATTTAAATTTGAGGTTACAATCTTCGAGCCCCTCAACCAGGTTTTTATTCTTCAAGGTTTTTAAACCTTTCTCACCAATGTGGCCTAGCCTATGATGCCAGGGCATAGTCTTTTCTGCTGGAAGTTTAACTTCCATAGAGTTTACAGAATTAGGAACATTTTGCTCTTTTCCTCCATGAGTAGCTTTCTGTGACTTTGCAGAGACACTATTGCTTTGCACATGTGCATCAAGCTTATACAAGGTACCAACACAAGCACCTCTTGCTAGCACCATAGATCCTCTAGTAATCTTACAGCCATTTCCAGAGAACGTGACTTGTACTCAAATATCATTCAGCATACTAACAGAAAGTAAGTTTCGAGCTAGACCTGGTATATGCATTACATCATTAATTCCCTTCACTCTTCCATCGAGGAATTGAATTATGACTCTTCCACGGCCAACTATTTCCAATGATGAATCACTTTCCAAATACACCTTTCCACCATCGTATTTTTCATACTTCGTGAACCAATCTCTATGAGATGTCATGTGGAAAGATGCTCTAGAATCAATCAGCCAGACATCATCTGATGCCTGCGTAGCTAAGGCTGCAATGAAAGCGTCTGCATCACTCTGAGAAGAATCATTGTCGAAAGAATTCTTCTTCTTCTTTTCTCCTCTCTGCAATCCTTTTGGACATGACCAGGTTGCCCACAATTCTAGCACTTCACCTTGGACTTCTTGCTAGGAGACTTTGATCTCCCCTTTGATTTCGATTTGGACTTCTTGTCCTTCTTCTTGCCTTTATCTTTCGATCTGCCTCTAACAACAAGAGCCTCCTTTGCCATCTCAGAAGATTTCCTTCTCATCTCTTTTGATAACAAAGAAGCAACAACATCTTCCATCTTAAAAGTGGATGTCGTACTCCCAATAGCCATCACCAAGTGATCCCAAGAATTTGGCAAAGAAAATAATACCAGCATACAACCATCATCTTCATCAATCTTTACACCAACAGATGTTAACTATGCAATAAACATGTTGAATGTGTTCAAATGATCAGCTACAGACCCTCCTTCCTGCATTCTCAAAGTGTATAGCTTCTTCCTCAGGAATAATTTATTCACCAAGGACTTCCCCTGATAAATAGATGCCAGTCTCTTCCACAAGGAAGATGCAATCTTCTCTCCATGCACATTAAGAAGAATGGAGTCTGCCAAACATAGCCTTATCAGCCCCTTAGACTTTCTATCTACAAGGTCCCAATCTTCTTGCTTCATTCCTGTAGGTTTCGTTCCAGACACAGCAATCCAAAGATCATGATCAACTAACAGATCTTCCATTTTAAGTTTCCACAACTCAAAATTGTTTCCATTGAATTTCTCAATTTCAATCTTTCCTGACGTGCTTGCCATCTTAACCTATAATTCGAATTACCAAACTTCTACAAGACTCCCACTGAACAAAAATTGACTCAAAAAACCCAACGTACCCACAAGGATAACACAACTGGCCAGGCTCTGATACCACTTGTAAGGAAAGTAGAGGTGCCGAAGCAACTCTCCTAACTTCAAAACCTCAGGGAAGAATGCAGAGCTACTTTTAAATTTTCAATTACAGTCCGATTAAGATACACTTTAAAGCAATAACAAAAACAAAGAAATGAACATACACACATGAACACCATATTTATGTGGGAAAACCCTTACGGGAGAAAAACACACCACACCAAGAAAAACCCCTTTCTATTATAGTAATGAAATTACATACAGAGTATGGGCTTCACTCTCTCTGATGTCAATTACAACAACATTCACAATGATCAACCTTGTACAAAACATTCACGTTACAATGCTCTTAGAATTACATTCACTGATCACTCATCGAACTAATCATCCAATTGTTCATGCAATCATCGAACCGATCACAATCTGCGATCTCTGAGTATATCCATGATGCCCCTATCTGTCGAACTTCCTCTCAGTAACAGCTGCAATAGTCCAACTGCTAGCTGTTCCCATTTGGCTTCTCTGATTGGTCATAGACTCACCACGTAGGATAGTTATGACTCGGTCAAAGGTGTTCATAATGTATTCACATGTCGGTGAGACACTAATCGTGTCTCCCTGATGCCACAAAGCTTGATCGTCATTATCGCCAAGAGTCTTCACTATCGGCAAGAGGTTACACTGAGTTAACAAGCTATCGCTCAGACTTCCCCTTGTCGCCAAGACCTCATACCGATGATCATCACTTGTATCGCTATTCGACAAGACCATCATTTTCGATGAGACATCATATTGAAGTTCCAAAGTCACATAGACATTATCATTTCCATCGGCAAGACTACCATCATTTGCCAAGAGATCACACAGATCCTTCAAGTCATACCGAAAAGAACACTTATCGGCATGACTTACCGCTATTGCCAGGAGGTTACACCAATGTTCATATCCATTGGCGAGAGAACCAACTGTCAGCAAGACTTCTTACCGAGACTTCCATGTTACCCCAATGAGCATCGGTGAGACAAACATATGTCGCCAAGAGTTCATAGCGAAGCCTCCGTGTTACCCCGAAGACTCCAAGTGAATACTTATCGGTGAGACTTTCCATATTAGTAAGACTTCATACCAAAGCAAGCCTTTCTGCCAAGGGTCTCCCCGACACCGCTTGTCAGCCAGAGTCACCCCGATATTCGATAAGAGTGGCCTGTCAGCCAGAGATCTCCACTCGGCAGAAGGTAACAACGAACACCATAACTCATAATGACAACACATGTCGGCAAGACAGAAGCATTGTCTCGGCGACCTGTACAAACCACAAGGTTACTAAACTACCAATCACCCAGACAAAAGGAATGTCACACCGAATTTTCTCTTCCAGATGTTTCAGCCTGTGAGATTGAGGCACATAATTCCAACAACTTGAATTGCCACATTTTTACAAAATTTTATTATAGTCTTATTTAAATCGCCAAATAATTATTTTTATTAAAAAAACTAACTCAAAAATTTGCCACAATATTTGATACTTGATTAGATTAGATTCACCTAAATTTAATAAATTATAGTAGAAATCTATATTAATTTGCTAATAGTCTATCATAATTATTAGTTGCTTTAGGAACATATTTCTAATCTTTAGTTTCCACCATTGATTTATAATATAATATAATGGACCTTGTTTTATTCAATAAGGTAAAATGTACCCATGATCTGTAATGCTCATGGGGCCCACAATTTTGGGTCTCATGAGCATTATAAATTGTGGGTAAATTTTAACTTACAGAATACAACGAGGTTTGTTAGATCAATGATCTAAAAGTAATTTTGAGCCCCATGAGAATTACAAATCATGGATACATTTTACCTTGCAGAATACCATGAGGGCCATTATATTATATTTTAAAACAATGGTGGAAAGTAAATTTAATAGAGTCTACCCCTTCAACCCATCGATAATTTCCACCCTTGGGCACCTACTTTTCCATGAGAATTATTTTTAGTTTGGATAGATGCACCATCATAATTAATGCATTTTCCTATTATTTTTCCAAGACTCGCAAAAAAATTCTACAATATCTTAGTGACATAAAAAAAATTGCCAAAAAAATTAATAATTATTTTCAAAAAAAGAAAAGATTTGCCAATAGAAATTAATATTTTTCCCTAATAAAATGAAAGATTCGCAAGGATTTTATAAAAAAAAATTAGGGGGATTTTTTAAAGTTATCACTAGCCCACATAGTTATCAAATTCACCCACCCCTGTTCATTCTATCCAAGAAACCATCAATTATTTCAAATTGTTAGACAAAGGCCAGGAATATGCCTTCATAACACATTGGCAATATAGAAGCTATTGATTGTGTTTTCACTCAAAATAATGCATTGCAAATGAAAAATGATAACTTGCAGGAACATGGTAATGTGCAAGAAGTGATTCCTCCAATGCGGAGGTCTACTTGGGAGCGTCGACCACCGACAAGATTTGATGATTACCAATTATTAATTTATGATCAATTAGAGCTTGCAACTTTTAAAGACACTTGCAAAGATGTCAATTCAGAGAAGTGGTTGGATGCTATGCAAGAGGAAATGGATTCTTTGATAGCCAATCATACTTGGGACTTGGTGAAACTTCCAACCAATCAGAGAGCATTGAAGAATCAATGGGCATATAGATTGAAATAGGAAGGAGGTAGGAAAATATATCAAGCGTGTTTGGTTGTCAAGGGGTATGATCAACAAAAAGGTATTAATTTTAATGAGATCTTCTCACCAGTTGTTAAGATGACTACCATTAGAGCGGTTTTGGGTTTGGTAGCTGTATATGACCTTGAGTTGGAGCAACCTGATGTGAAGACAATGTTCCTACATGGTGACATAAATGAGGAGTTATATATGCACCAACCAGAAGGTTTTGAGCAAAAAGGTAAAGAGGATTTATATTGCACATTGAGAAGGACTTTGTATGGGCTAAAGCAAGCCCCAAAATAATGGTACCTCAGGTTTGATTTATTTATGACTAAGCAACACTTACAGAATGCAAATATGATCTGTGTGTGTATTATAAGTTTTTGGATAATGGTGAGTTTGCTTTATTATTGCTCTATGTTGATGACATGCTTGTTACTGGCACTAGTATGAGAGTTTTTCATGATTTAAAACAACATTTAGCTCCAAATTTTGCAATGAAAGATTTAGGGGCAGCAAAGAGGATACTTGACATGACTATAATTCAGGACAAACATAAGAGGGAAATTAGGTTATCATAAGAAAAATATATTAACAAAGTGTTGGATAGATTTAATATGAAGAGTGCTAAGCCTGTGAGCACTCCCCTTGCTGATCACATTCATTTTTCATCCAAAATATTCCCCAAAACACCTCAAGATAAGGAAAATATGAAGGGTATTCCCTATTCATCAATGGTTGGGAGTCTTAAGCATGCGATGGTGTGCACTCGTTTGGAAATTTCCCATGTAGTGGGAGTAGTGAGCCGATTTATGAGCAATCCAAGCAAGACTCATTGGGAAGTTGTGAAGTAGATACTAAGGTATTTAAAAGGAACTTCAAAAATATGTGGTTTGGAGGTATAGATGAACAACTATGTGCTTATGTTGACTCCAATATGGCTATAGACATGGACAAACAAAGTTCTGATGAACGATAAGTTGGGTTTCACAGTTCCAACAAGTCGTTGCACTCTCCACTACTAAGGTTGAATACATTGCACTCACTGAACATGCAAAGGAGATGATTTTGTTGCAGTGACTGTTGGGAGAGTTGGGTTTCAAACTGCATGTTTTCACTCTTTTTTGTGATAGCAACAGTGTTATTCACTTGGCAAAAAACTCAACCTTTCATAATCAGACTAAACACATTGAGTTGTGTTATCATTTCATCCATAATTTTCTTGAAGAAGGTAAGTTGAAAGTGCAGAAAATTGACACAAAGGTGAATCTGGTGGATGCATTGATGAAGATTGTACCACGAGAGAAGTTCGAGTTTTGTAGGACTTCTCTCAGCATTGTCAAGATGTGATAATATGGGTGAAATGGGGGAATATCTCTGAGTTTACAACAAACGTTGGACTTCAAGTGGGAGATTGTTGGGTGTTGAAACCCAAGTTAGGTCACCTGATTTGATGGATATTTTTCCCTCTAAGTGATGTCACCTTATCTGATGGATATTTTTCCCTCCAAGTGATGTCTCTTGATATTCTATGATACTTGTAATTGTTTATTATAGATAAGGCTTATTATTATTGTTTTATGTTGTTGTTGCAATTTCCTATGATGATGTATATATCCAGAAATGGAGATTAATAAAATTCCCTTGCTTCAACGTGGATGTAGCCAATTTGGTGAACCACCATAAATTATTGTCTCTTTGTCTTCGTTTGTTCCTTGTTTGTATTTTCATTTTTCTAAGTTTAATTTTTCTGCAATCTTCTTCTTCATTTAATCTACAATAAATCATTAATAGAAATCAGTAAATCCTGAATAAATGGGCATGTGTACCCATAGGTAGGGACTAGATAAATGGGTGTATTACCTAATGATTTGACCATCTTTAACAATCATGTCCCATCTAGAAAAAATAAAAATAATTAAACAAGGAAACAATTTAAAATAGAGCAATTCTAAATTGTAATCTTTCAATTTCAACTACGTCCAATTCAAATTCAAATTAATTTTTGATCTCAATAATTCAACTAATCAAGTCAATCCTATCCATCCATTCACCAATCCACTATCAAAGATGTAACTAGGTATAGAGTAGGAACCTTATTTTAGGATCATTTCCCATTATTTTCCTCTAGATTTTAGTTTACACATGTTTGAAGAGTAATGCATTTTGATATAACTTTAGAGACAATGTTTCCCCTCAGAAGGGGTTTCCCAAGGTATATTTTGTATTTACTATCATTATGCTATTGAAATTATCTAGATCTAATTTGCATGCATTGTTTTGATCTTTGAATTAAGTATAAATTAGTTGTATTTCCTTTTAAAGAAGGCTATGTTTGGGAACATGGAAATTTCAATGAATATTACATATTTATTTCCAAAACCAATGAAAACAACAACGTACATATAGTGCAAGTTCTAGCTATAAGCATTTAGCCCTTAGTTGTGAGAATATTTTGTTAAACTATTTTTGTTCTTATATAATATAAATGTAATGAGAGATTATTACGATTTTAGAAACAATTATTGGACACTTCAAAAATCTTTGACAAATTTAATATAGTAAAGTGGTGTAATTTAGGGCCCTCTTAGAATAGGGTGCCACTTTTCAAGGAATTTTTGACATATATTGGATAAAACACCACACTACTTGGATGTTGTATTACAATAAGTGTAAAAGAGCATTGAATTTAGACAATTCATGTAGACTTGTTGGAGCATCTTTAAATGACCATTTATAGTCTTTTGTAAGAGAGTTATTGTTGCTCTATTTCATTTTTCCTTACATTTAGTTTATTAGTGTAGTGCAGTACTTGTATCTAGGTAGGATAAGATCAGTTAGGTACTTCTATCAATCATCACATGCCCTTGATTTAGGCACCTAATTGATTCTTATCTATTCTAGTCTTAGTTATGCCCCTATCAAGATGGTTCACCTAGTTATCTCCACCTATTATGCATGTCTAACTTTAGATAGATCTATCTATCATGGATGCCTACCTTTAGTTAGTTTTTACCTTTTTATGCATTAGCTTGCTCAATATAAGCAAGGGTCTCTATATAATTTTTTCAGGGAAAATGTTACATATTATTCAATATATTATTTTGTTGGTATTTTTTCTCTATGTATCTTATTAGTTTTTTATGGATCTACTTGTGGAACAAATGTTAGTTTGTTTTTTTCTGCATCTATGAAATGTTTTATTATTCATATCATTATAAGAGTAATTGGTTCTCCAAAAATGAGAACATATGTTAATTGATTGATATCCTCATTCACAACACATACCATTAATCTTTTATTTACACAATTAATCTCATGTCTTCTATTTTTTAATTAATTTAAAGACTTAGGCATACCTCCTACTTTTTATCTCTAATTTAATTTAAATTTTTTTGGTTTTGTCTTTTTCTTTAAATCAACTATACATTTGGTCCAAAAAGGATTGTTATATATTTTATAAGATTTATCAGGGGGGATGATCCAATAGCTGAGTACCCTAACTTCACGCTTCTCAAAATTCTACTTGGAAATTTTAAATCACTCACAATTATTTACAACTTACATGGAAAGTCCCATGCTTATAACTAAGGTTTCAAGGTCACATCATCAAATATGAAGCCACAACAACACACATTTTATTTAGGTGTCTAAATTGGTCCAAAATAAAGTTAGATTGATAGTTGTGCACACGTCATGTTTTATTTGTGCATTGATGAGGCATCACATGCTTTTTTTATTTTTAGATGTAAGCAATATATTTCATTCAGTTATAGGTACTCATCATCAACACTAATAAATGTAAATTCACAACTATTGGTGCAATATTGTTAAAAATATTGGATATTAAATCAACATATACTATAAGAAGTATTGAAACATTGGTGCAAGGGCATCAGGTGCCTCATTTAGCTTACTTTTGTTATTTCTGACTCTTAGATTGTTTGTGTGTTTTGGTGTCCAATAAGGTAATTTATGACCATTTGGAATCATATGGATTCATTTTGGAGTGTTAATTGGGTTTTTAATTAAATAGTTAAAAAGTTGCCAAATGTTGCTAAAAGTTGTCATGCAACTTTGGAAAGGTGTCAAAAATCAAGAAACAGTTACATGCAAGCAAGAAATTGTTACAAACAGTTGGGTTTGGCTGAGAATTGGATGAAAAAAACCTTGCAAATTCCAATTGAGTGTTGTGAAACTGATGTTTGTAGTTGGGTGAATGAAAGCAAGCCATTTCCTGTGTTTTCTCAACATTGTAGACTATTTTTGTTTCTTGTACAGCCTGTACGACCCATGTATTGATCAAGAAGCTATTAGATTTTATTAAGCCATGAATCTACTTTTTTTGTTTTGTTTTGATTTCATCAATTTTGATCTAGTTTAGTGAAAGTTATTGTGTTTTTATTGAAGACTGGTAAAACCCTACCTAGGGTAACTAGTGAGCACAAAAAATGGTGTAAATTGGTCTCCCACCGATAGAAAATCTCCACAATAGATGGTGAGGCCTATGTATATGTATTTTATCATCTTTCAAGCTTGCAAAACCTCAAGGTGAAGTTCAAGCACATGCTTATAATGGATACTACGTTTGATATTTTGTATGTATCAAACTATGAAGGTTGTGTAGGGTAGTTTACATGCCATCAAAAGCAAGATTGGTGTGTTTTTTGTTTGGAGTAGGCATGGAGAGTGTGAATGAAGGTCTTACATACCTATCAAGGTGTTGGTGATCATTGGTAGCAATTACATGACAAAATACAAAGATTGTCCTATAAGGACTATGTATGATAATGTTGGTCCATAAATTGAAGGTATAACAAATCCAAGTCTAAAAGTGTTGTTTATGCATATGGGGTCTTAGAAGGTCCTACAAACCTAGTAAATGTGTTGGATATCAAGGTTGGCATTTATATGACAAAATGTCATGATTGTCCCAAGTAGATTGCATGAGACATTGAAGCCCTTAAACCGTGACCAGTCAAGTGTGAACCTTTTTGGTGTGTGTAGACCTTGAAACCTTCTTGAAAGCACTTGTATGCAATGTGTAAGGGTTCCCACATCAGTGGTTAAGTGTTAAAAACCCATTTGTTCTTATTGATTCTTAATCCTTATATAAGAATTCCCTCCATCTTGTTGGCTTGTAACACTCTTGATGGTGGCTACATGAAATGGAACCATGATGCCATATATGGGTACCAAAACAACATCATTTCCGTATGAACCTGAATCATGAGCTCTCTAGAAATAGGGATATCATCCACATTTTTTTATGAAACCATCTTAGTGGATGGCTTGGAAGAGCCATGTCCATCTCCTGTACCAATGCCCCCTGCAACCAATCTTCTTGCAGTCTCCTCATTATTTTGTAGAGGGTTGGCACTTAAGGTTATGTAATAGAATTTACAATTGATAGTTAAATTGTATAACAATTTTTTTTTTATTCTTTAGTAATGTTTATTAGAATTGTTGCATGTTTTACATCATTGGAATCACATATTAGCTATAACTTTTTTGAAATTTTATTATGGTATATGCACTTTGATATGATGTATTGTGATTATGGTTTTGTCTCATATGTTGTAATTTTAGATATATAACAGAAAAATAAATTATTGCATGAAATAAATAATAACTTTTCATTTTAAATGTTTTTTTTTTGCAGAACACAAGTCTTACAGAAGATCAAGATGATCCTCATCATGATATAGATGCATAAAATATTGGTTCTGTCAGTACATATCACATGGAAGAGGATGATGATGATGCAAATACAGAAGACACCGAGGCCGATGACAATGATGATGACAACGACGGCGACGATCATCATGGTGATGATGATGATGATGAGGTAGTTGTGGATAGTACCCAGTGACATTCATGATCATATAGACTGCATCGTGGATCATTTTTGATATATTGTTATGATGATGATCACCATGATGATGGCGATGATGATGGTGATGAAGATGGTGATGATGATGATGATGAGGCAGTTGTTGGTAGTACCTATTGACATTCATGATCGTATAGACTGCATCATGGATAATTGTTGTTATATCGTTATGATGCCTCTTTTCATGGTTACTATCATATGCATCATTTTCACGGCCTACAGTACCATATTATTGAGTTGTATTATATTGAAATTTATCTATATGTGGTGCCTCTTAAATAACTCATATGATTATAGAGTAAGTAATTTGATTATTTAACTCATATGATTAAATAACAAGACAATTATTATAACATGATCATCATCTATAATTAAAACAACTGACTCAAATATCTATAATTTAATTTAATTTGACAACATCCATCCTGAGCAGTAAATTAAAATCATCATACGTAATAAATATCCATCCAAAAATCACCGAACACTTTTAATATATATAGATAGTCTTCCTGTGAAAACTAAATCATCAACATATAAGAACACTATCAAAATCTGGCCTTATTTATTGATCTTTGTGTACAATGTTAGATCACTCTTGCTTATACCAAATCCATTGCTTTGCATGTATGAATCAATTATGCTATACCATGCTCTTGGTGCTTGTTTGAGACCATAGAGTTCCTTCTTCAATTTGTAAACCATGTATTCACGTTCATGCACTTCATAACCTGGTGGTTGCTTCACATACACTTCTTCTTCTAGAAAACCATTCAAAAAAGCTAATTTGACATCCATTTGAAAAAAAATCCTATTATTTTGTGTAACTATTGTTAAAACCATTCTAATATTATCAAGTCTAGCAACTAGAGCAAATGTCTTATTGTAATCAATTCCATAATGTTGTGCAAAACCTTTTGCTACCAACCTTTCCTTTTATTTTTCAATCTCACTTTTTGCATTAAATTTGGTTCTATAAACCCATTTGACTCCAATGCAATCCTTACCTTCAAGTAGATCAACTAGCTCCCATGTAAGATTTCTTTCAATAGAATTTATCTTTTCATCTATAGCCTTGTTCTAATGATCCTCCTTATGTGCTTCTTCAAAATACATAGGATCGTGAGAGAATAAAGAAAAATTTGAGAATAAATCCGAATTTTCTTCTCCATGTTTATAGATCTCTTTCAAACTTCTCATTTTCTTACAATTATATTTTGACCTTAATATTGAAGCAAGAGTAGGATCTGATTCATTACTTACTTGTGAATTGGGAGCAAGGTGATGCGCATGACCTAATGATTCAAATTGTACAACATTTCATGGAGTTCTTGTTGGTGTATTTGTTCCTGCTTGTGGATTTGATTGATCACCTTGCGTAATTTTTTCTTTAGATTCTTCCTCATTTTGTGGTATTGGTGCTCCAATTGTGATTGATTTTTCAATGCTTCCATCCTGTGCTTCTTCTTCCTTAAATTTGACATCTCTGCTAACAATCACTTTCTTTGAAATGAGATTATACAATCTATATGCTTTTGATTGTTCACTATAACCAATGAAAATACATTTCTCACTTTTATCATCCAATTTCCTTCTCAATTTAGATGGCACTAGTTGATATGCAACACATCCAAAAGTTCTCAATTGAAATACACAATGCTTCTTACCTTTCCATGCTTCTTATGGAATTTTTTCCTTGACACGCTTTGTAGGACTTCTGTTCAAAATGTATATAACACACACTACTGCTTCTTCCCAAAAATTATTAGACAAATTTTTTGCCTTCAACAAGCTCCTAGCCATTTCCATTATGGTTATATTCTTTCTCTTTGCTACATCATTTCTTTGTGGTGTATACCTTGTAATTTTTTTCTTGATCCCATGATCTTTGCAAAAATCTAGAAATTCATTAGAACTATATTCACCACCTATATCAGATATGAGTATTTTGATATATTGTCCACTTTGTATTTTTACCATAGACTTGAACTCCTTGAATTTACTGAAGGCTTCAGACTTGTGCTGGAGAAAATATACCTATGTCTTCCTACTAAAATCATCAATGAAGGTTAGAAAGTAAACACTACCTCCAAATGATAGAGTTTGCATTGGTCCACATATATCACTATGAACTATCTCCAATAATACCCTTTCTCTATAGGAGGTTCCTACAGGAAAACTCTCTCTATGTTGTTTTGCCAAGATACAACTCTCACATGAATTGGCTGGCTACTCTATAGGAGGAAATCCTTAAACCATATGTTTCTTTTGCAACAAACTCAAACCTCCAAAATATAAATGCTCATATTTTAAATGCCCTAGCCATGATTGGTCTTAACATACAGTTTTTAAATTGGATTCTTCAACTCCTTGGATGGACATAATTTGAAGGGGGAATATCCAATTCTTGGTCAACCCATCATTTGGAAATCTATCCAATATTGTGCAAACATTATCCATAAAACATACCCTGTACCCCTTTTGTAATAGATGTCCAACACTCATAATTTATGCTTTAGTCCAGGTAAAAAATAAACATCATGAATAAATTTTCTTTCACCATTTTTTGTCAAAACATTTATTGCTCCTTTACCCATTATAGCCACTTTATTATCATTTCCCAATTTCACTTTAGACTTCATAGAATCATCAAGACTAGCAAACAAATCTTTATTCCCAGTCATATGGTTACTTCATCCCCTATCCAAAACCAAATATTTCTAGTGCTCTCTTGAGCAATATTACATGTGATGAACATACTCTCAGAGTTAGATCTAGATTCATTTGTATAATTAGCATTTTGCTTATCCAAATCTCCTTGTTTCTTTCTACATTCATTTGCATAATGTCCATATTTTTTACAATAATAACATTGAATGCTATATTTATCAAACCTATGTGAATGTTGTTGGGAATGATTGTTGCCTCGTCCTCTATTTTTGTAATTCTAATTATTCTTTTCACCTTGATCTGAATCACTTCTACCACCTATGTCTCTACCTCTACCTCTTCTGTTGAACCTTGGCCTTCCTCTTCCTTTGTTAAATGATTCAGAAGAAGTATTGTTATTTCTATTCATTATGGACTCATGTGTTAACAAAGATCCCTTAATTCATCTATAGATAACTGTGTCAAATCCTTGGATTCTTCAATTGCTACTACTATAGCATTAAATTTACGGGGTAAACATCTGAAAATATTTTCTATAATCTTTTGAGCTTTTAAATCTTCTTCATTAGATCTAATTTGATTTACAACATTCATGACTTGACTCATAAATTGGTATATAGACTCTGATTCACTCATTTGCAAATTGTCAAAATTTCTTCTTAAAGATTGCAATTTAGCTACTTTCACCTTTCCACTACCTTGATAGGTTATCTCCAAAATGTCCCATGCCCTCTTGGATTTTGTTGCTGTTGCAACTCTAGGAGAGATTCTCACATACATTGCCTGGTTGATTTGAAATAGAATTTTTGCATCCTTTTCTTCTTATCTTTAAGCTAGTCCTTTTCTCCTTGTGTTAAAGCAAAATAATAAATGTAGAATTTGTAGGAGGGTTCCCAATCTCTAAAATGGAGGATAAGCATTTGTTTATGATTGTGAACCAATTTAGTAAATTGTGGGTTTTTACTCTTTGTGAAAGGATCTTTAAGATACCTTATATAAGTTATTTTTATAATATGTAGATTCAGTTTAATTTTCCAACTTCTAATATTTAGCTTCCCATTTTTTAAGATCATTTTAGAAGATATTATGGAAAATAAGAACTTAATTGAAGAGGTCCACAATTTCCATCCATAGATATAAGGTAAATTTAATGTGGTTAATAGAACACCAATCTAGGTCTTAAGAGGATACACAGAAAGCATCGTAAGACTTGGGATGGGAATTCGTCTTATAGGAACAATACGATGAAAAGGTATTACACTCTTTATAGTTTATACCAATAAAATTTCATTAAAAAATGTACATTGAAATGGTGTCAGTATAGAAATTACTACTAAAACTAAAACATAACATATGAACAATCTTCGACTTCATGATTACTGGAGATCTTTTATTCTATTTAATATCAAATTCCATTTCTATAAATCTCTACCAAGTCTTCAAAACAAATCGATGGCCTTTTCATACAGTTTATAAAATTTTGTATTGTTTTCAGCTGCATTTTTAATCTTTCAGAGATAAGCTGTACCACATCTCTTATGATATCTCTTTGTACACACATCCTATCTTTATATTATTTATGTAGCGTGTACGGCGTGGAATGTGAACAAATGACATTTTGTGTTGAAATAAAACAATTAAAACTCATGGAAGGCTGTACCACACCAAAATAAAAAAATAAAAAAATAAAAAAAATTGTGTTTTATTAGGAAATGGTAAATGTTTATTCATTTTTTCAAAAATATGACTCTTTTCTAGCTCTCTTTAAACTCTCTTTGTATGGTGAATTTTAGGAACATCTTTTAAACAGACAAAATGATTGAGATATATTTGATGTCAAATTATATGTAATTGTCTTCGGGTGATTTAGAAGCTTAATTTTTTTTTTATTAAATGATCTTTATATCAAGTAGTGTATTATAATATGTATAAACACATAAAATTGACCACATTCTAATGATACGTCTAAAATGATCACTTTTCACAATATATTAATCTTGTTGTAATTACATTTACATCATCTAAGTATTAATTAATTAAAAGAATTATATTTATTTAGTTAATGAGATGAATAATATTTATTTAATTAATTAGGATTTAACCTCTAACATCCCGTTCATCATCAAATCAACCAAATAAATAATATTTATTTGATTGAATTAATTTCTCACATGCATCCCCACTAATTAATTAAATAATCTAATTATTTGGTTAATTAACTTAGAGCCCCAATCCTTATCTAATCTCCACTAATACAACAATCATGTCTCATCCATAATTAAAAATTAAAATAAATATAGTTCATCAATTCAAAATCTTAGACATCATGTTATCCAAACAAATCCTAACCATCCATCCCCAACTACTTTCAATCCAAATTCAAACCTACTTTTAATCTAAAACATTCAACTAATAAGGTAATTCCTAGCCCTCCATTCACTAACCACTTCCATAGATTTGGTTAAGTATAGAGTAAGAACCTTATTTTACCATTGTTTCTTATTAATTTCCTCTAGAATTTAGTGCACACATCCTTCAAGCGTAATATGTTTTGATGTGCTTTAGAGACAAAGTGTTTTGTTATAAGGGATTTCCAAAGGTATACCATATATTTACTATCATGGTGCTATTGAAATTACTTAGATTTAATTTACATGTATTATTTTGATCTTTGGATTAAGTAGGAATTAGTTGTATTTCTTTTTAAGAAAGGCTATGTTTGAGAACATGAAAATTTTAAATATTTAAATATTTATTGCCAAAACTAATGAGTACAAAAGAGTAGAGATAATGCAATGTTTGATGTTACGAATTTATACCTTTGTTGTGAGTTTGTTTTGTTAAAACTGCTTATGTTGTCATGTAATGTATATGCAAGTGAGAGATTGTTAGAAATTTAGGAACAATTGGTGTATACCTTGGAAATGATTGGAAAATTTATTATAGTAAAGTGGTAATATTTGGGCCCTCTTAGAATAGGGCGCCACCTTTGGAGGAGTTTTTGACATATATTGGATAAAGCACTACACAACTAGGAAGTTATATTATGATGAGGGTAAGAGAGCATATAATTTGAACATCAAATGTAGACCCTTTGGAGCATCTTTAAATGACCTTTATAGTCTTGTATAAGAGATGTTGGTGCATTTTATTTTACATATATTTAATTTATTAGTATAATGCATTATATATAACTAGTTAGAATAAGATCACTTAGGTACTTGTGTTAATCAATCTTGTGCCCTTGATTTGTGTAGCTAATTGAGTCTCATCTAGTCTAGGCTTAGTTACACTCCCATCACGCTGGTTCACCTAGTTGTCTCCACCTATTATACACGTCTAACTTTAGTTAGATCCATCTATGTTGGATGTCTACCTTTAATTAGTTTTTACCTTCCATACCTTACGTTGCGCTATATAAAAAAGGGCCTCTATGTATATTTTTGGGAGCATTAAATATTGATAAGTAAAAGGTATTAAATATTGATAAGTGGGAGCATTAAATATTATTCAATATGTTATTTTGTTGGTTATTTTATCTATCTCTTATTAGCTTTCGTATGGATCTATTTGTGGAAGACTTTTTTTTAATTATTATTATTCCTTTATCTATGAAATGATTCATTATTCCTATCATTGTTAGAAATTGATAGTCGTGTTGTTAGGCATTTTCAAGTATGAGAAGTTAGAACCATCTTATCCCAATCAATGCGGCATATGTAATATCACAAATTGATCTGAATTCTTATACCACTTGCAGAAAGTAATCCAACAGTTTACAGTGTTTTCTATCGTCTTCAGCTGCACTTTTTCCTTGTATTTACGGCAGATGGACGGCAGCGGCTATCCAGCCCCAGAAATGCACTGGGCCATGGATAAGTCCCATACATGCAGAAATGAATACGGATTTGCCTGTCGTGTCTGTGCAGTGCAGTTTTATACGGAAATAGAAAAACGGGGCAGTACATAATGATCTTTTATTTAAATAATATTGTTAGTAATGTTAATTTTTTTTTTTTCACTATTACCTATATTTGTATTATATTTTTCATCCATGCTTTGGATGGACTGTAAATATATTATGTTATACTTATATTATATGGAGCCGGCTAACTCCTAGACAAAAAACACCTATATACATACAAAAACGTGTGAAAATATACATAACGACATACATGGTACCATACATAACATGAAGAGATGGCACTATGCAGGGCCTGCTAGACAGATGATAGAAGTGACAGAAACGACAACAAAAGGAAAGGGCACGGGAAGCGAGGAGGTGTTTCATATTGGAGTGATAATTGCAGCTGCAAATTGTATTTCTTTGTCATGGCATTCCAAGAGGCCACATTTGTTTGAGGCATTTTTTCAAACAATTCACTACCTTGTCTATGAAAGCATATTAGTAAGCATAATTGTAAGCAATAACAGAGACATGGTAGTGTACAGTTTGAAAATTGCCTCAAAGAAATGTGGTGACAAGCCATAGACAAGGTAATGAACTGTTTGTAAGTATGATTGCTTATGTATGGCTTGCCATTGTGTTTTGGCAGACATATACTCACCTCACACTATGTTTTCCAACTTGCAATCACACTATGCATGTATATGGTTGTTGGAAAACATCGTGTGTTTACTATGAAAGCATAATAGTAGATTTGGATTGTCATGGCGTTGCAACACCATGGTGATTGGGATGACATGACAAGCCATAGAAAAGGAAATGAACTTTTTGTATGTATGATTGCTTATCTATGGCATGCTATTGTGTTTTGGTAGACATATACTCACCTGACACTGTGTTTTCCAACTTCCAATCACTATGCATGTAAATGGTTGTTGGAAAACATTATGTGTTTTCTATCAAAGTATATTAGTAGATATGGAATGAGATTGTTTGTGAAATGTTTCTATGTATGATTGCTTATTAGGGCATGCCATTGTGTTTTGGCAGACATATACTCACCTCACACTGTGTTTTCCAACTTGCAATCACACTATCCATTATCTTATATGTATTTTACCATTTACTTTAGAGTGTTGTAGATATTTTATTGTCTATGGTTTCATTAAAGCTAATAACAAGAATCCATTGTACATTGTGTTGTGTAAGCTTCCATGCATCATACCATAATCGTTGTTAGAAGTGTATTCTCTGTTGTGCACTTGAATGTTTTTGTTCTATTGCATTTTTATTCTTTTTGGGTGTTGCAGACTGCAAGGTAACCCATAGTGATCAGGTAAGATTGAGAGACCATTTTCATTGTTTGTTTTATTGCTTGCATTAGAATGACAAGATTAGCATTAGTATTAGTTTTTTGTGATAACTCTGGAACTTTATGGGTTGAGGATTGGGAAGCAACCCGTATCCTCCTAGGTAAGATTCAAAGATTGTTTTCAATATTCCAATTCATTTCTTGCATTAGAATGAAATGATTAGTCTTTTGAAATAAATTTGTCGTTTTATGGGGTTAGTTTACATTGTTTTTTCTTGATATTGCCAGTTCCTCTCTAAGCCATGCATGCAAAATGATCACAAGAACTAGTCTCAGGTGCATTTAGAAACTAATTTAAATAATTTTCTTCCCTCTCTTGTCCAAACAACACACCATTTGTTGCATATTTCATGTTTCAACTGTGAGAAGAAATTTGTAAATTAGGAATACAAATATGAAACTTTGACATTAGAGCTTATAATATACTTACTTTGTTGTATCAATATGGAGTTTGATTTTAAGGGCATCCTAAGCTCAAACTAGGTTAATCTATAGGTATTTCTAATCTTCAACTTAATACACAGATCCAATATGTCCATGCGCGAGGGTATACACTAGAATAAATATTGACTATTTTATACTACTACATGCTATTGATTCCCAATTATGGCCCTATTTTACATGCCAGGAAAAGTAGCTTTCCACAACCTGACATAAGAAATCCCTAAAATATAAGTTCCATTTGTCTTTGTCATATATGATAACCTTGTTTTATCTTTTGGCATAGAAATGAGTTTCTTGTGATATGGATGGTACAACAACGATGTAGAGTATAATTGTGGTTATGACTGAGGACATAACTTCTTACAAAATTGTCTGATGGAAGGTCAACTTGATATCAGGTTTGGGCTACTGCAATGCTGACTTAATGGATTTATGTTGTAGAATTGTCATAATACATATTACTATGTTTTTTAATTATGTATGTTTGATTCTAAAGTTACATAATTTTTGTTGGCGAAAGTTGTCTATTTGAATAAGTGCATAGCACAATTTTTTCCTTTTATATTGAATTAAAGTTGTTGAGAAAAATATAGAGAACCATGGCTATTCTCAAATAATAGCCATAACTAGTACAACTAGATAGCAACCATCTAATTAAGATACATATTAGCCCTCCAAAGAAGGGAAAAATGAAAATAGAAAGAATAATAAATCTATCACATACCAAATGAGACTGAAGCAAGAGAAAACTATAAATTGAAACAATCCCAATTGAATAGTAACCAATTGAAGCGTTCAACTGCATAGGTTCTCATATCGGCTTTGATATCCAATTGATCAACCACATGGTTCATAGTATGTTGTATGTCCTTGAAGCATTGATAATAGGATTTGTTCAAACATCCCTCAATACAACGAAGAATTATCCAAGTAAGTTTAGTCTAGGCCGACTTGTAGTTCTGAACAAGAATCATGGAGGCTTAGTGTATGACATCTCCAACCTAAGCCATAGCACAAAGTTAATGTATTTTTTTTGTGACTAGTATCATAAGGGTATTATTTCAGGTCCTAGGAGGTTAAATTTGCTACTTTGTACATTGTAACTTTTTCAATTTATGATGGATCTACATTGCATTAGGACAATGATAGATGCCAAATGGATCTTAGTCAACTTGCTTGGCTGATTGCATACTCTTCAACATAAGGTGGACAATACTATATAAAGGTTGATTTACCTAGACAAGGAAATGAACTATTTTTGTGTATGATTGGTTATCTATGGGTTGCCACTGTGTTTTGGCGAACATAAACTCACCTCACACTGCGTTTTCCAGCTTCCAATCGTATTGTGCATGTATATGCTTGTTGGAAAACATCAGGTGTTTACTATCAAAGCATCATAGCAAATATGGATTGTTATGGCATTGCAACACCATGGCGATTGGAATGCCATGACAAGCCATAGACAAGGAAATGAATTGTTCATGTGTATGATTGCTTATCTATGGATTCACACTATGTTTTCACAGACATATAGTCACCTCACACTATGTTTTCCAACTTGGAATCCTATTGTGCATGTATATCCTTGTTGGAAAACATTTGGTGTTTAGTACAGAAGCATAATAATAAATATGGATTGTCATGGCATTGCAACACCATGGTCATTGGAATTCCATGACAAGCCATAGAGTAGGCAATAAACTATTTCTATTGTTTGTCTATGGCTTGTCAAGGCATTCCTCATTACTCATGTATGTACATGTCCTATTTCAAGTGGGAGATTCATAAAAGCATGTATTTACATCCCACACTGTGTTTTTCGACCTGCTAAGGGATAGAGTTTTAAATGTATTGAATACTTTCAAATGATAAAGGGACAAAAATCAGTGGTGATGAAGTTTTTGTGTTTATGGATGAGTTTCAAAAGTATATCACAGTCTCGAAAGGAATACATTTCAAGAGTTAGTGGGTTGCAATTTTTTGTAACACCCTATGTTTTCCAATATGTAGTTTTACAAACAATATTCATCTAACTAAGAGCTTTTATTTTCATAAATGTTTTGCAATGTTTATTTATGTTGTGAAGTAGTCGATGAATTAGTAGTTAGAAGTAAATATCAATTTTTTTCTAGATGCTTGCAGCGCTATTTGTTACTATGTTTTTTCCCTTATTTTTTGACAGCACAACCAAAAATGTTGAACAAGAATTCACATTGGGCAGCTTCCCCGTGACAATGAGGAAGACAATGGTAGTCCCTTCAGTATGGAGAGGGTGCATCATGCCTTCAAATTCAATTTTCATATGGTGGAGGACACCATTCACAAGATCGACAGATTTTCCTGAGCCCTATGAACCTTTACTCCCATAATCTAAGGCTGATGTGGCATGCAGTTTCCTGTCAAACTGCATGGACCTGCTGACAAACCGTATTCAAGTTCAGATTTTGTGTGCAAAGTATGTTTGGAGACATGTGGTCAATCACGTTCAGCTTGAGGAAGCATTGGAAATATATGATGTTGATCAGGGTGTCTACCTCATTGGTGGCATCTTCCCACATTCATTGCCTCAATCATCCTCATATATGAGGTGTCTACAACAAACATTTAGCAATGCCATACAACATCAGGTGATCACTTTTTTGACCAAGCAATGCGATTGCATGGTCATGTTGTTGAGCCACACATAGAAGATGACATTTGTATGGGAGATGTATCTTTCCCTACATGCACTACTTGACCACCCCGCACCAGTTTCGTCAAATGATGAAAGGATTATTCAGTGGCTTGGTGTAGGATGCCCCTGCTGTTCCAATGAGGGCACAAAAGTAAAGACATAAAATGTAAAGATTGAATCTGATTACGATGTCGAAAGACTTGTTAAATGAAAAATGGAAACTAAAACTTTGAATTTGATTTTGTATTACTCTTTTGAAACACTACAATTGAATGAATGAGATTTTGTATTGTTATTTATTAGTGTTTATTACTATATTTTTTATCACTCTTTATTACTATTTATTACTGTTTAATTCTTGACTACTGTTTTGTAAAACTATAGATTGTAAAACACATGGTGTTGTAAAAATAGCAACCCACTCACAGTTGTAAAACACAGGGTGTTGTAATGTATTTTGTATTACTCTTGATTAGTGTTTATTGGAAGTATTTTGTATTACTCTAATTACTTTATTACTATTAATTACTATTTTTCAGTTTGGACATTTCAAGGTGAAGAACATTAGATATATGCAATGCAATAGCATAGGCACAATTAACAAGGTATGAATGAGCAAGAACTTTTAAGTAGATAAAGGTCATGAATGTTGCACCAATAGTAGGACAGCTACCACAACATTTAAGTAAACCTATGGTCAACACTCTCTTTTCCATTAGCAATTTTATTCCCAATTTCATCCATGAAGAATTTCCTCAACGTGTAGATCCTATTGTTAGCCATAACTTGAGCAGGTGTCGAGGACAACTTTCAATTTTTGATTACCCAAGCAGTAATTGACAAAATTCAGCCTTACCAGATAACATGTGGTGAAAATATTTTTGAAGTTATAGTGGAAAAGAGTTCTTCACACTATAATGTGCAGTTTTCAATTAACCTTTTTTTGCATGAATTTTGTTTCTTTGATTGACTATTTCGAGCTTGATGACCTTGATCAAGAACGAGGAGGCTTGGGCTCTGTAAAAGCAAGTTTCCAATATGCTTTGCCTCTTCAGTAAGGCTCAAGTTTGTCTCACAAGTTAGGTATACAAAAATATTGTATCCAATAACAAGCACTCTTTTTCTTCTATGCCACTCACAAAGCATCACCGAACGCCTCAAATTTTTCAATTTTTTTCCTATGATATGGTTGCTCTTAGCAAGTTTTATAATCTCTTCATATTCATAGTTGGAATGAATTTCATTCGCAAAGGTCGTTGATTTGTTTAGCATGTAAACTGGAATGTCAATACTCCACTTCTTGAATTCTCTTTCCCAAGGGAAAATCATGCTTTTTGGAGCAATAATCAAAGGCCTGCTTATAATATTTTTGTAAGGGCTTAAGCAGACCTTTGATTATTGCTCCAAAAAACATGCTTTTCCCTTGGGAAAGATAGTTCAAGAAGTGAAGTATTGACATTCCATTTTACATGCTAAACATATCAACAACCTTTGCGAATGAAATTCATTCCAACTATGAATATGACGAGATTATAAAACTGGCTAAGAGCAACCAGATCATTGGAAAAAAAATTGAAAAATTTGAGGTGTTTGGTGATGCTTCCTGACTGGCATAGAATAAAAACTGTGCTTGTTATTGGCTACAATATTTTTCTATGCCTAACTTGTGACACAAATCTGAGCCTTCCTGAAGAGGCTAAGCATATTGGAAACCTACTTGTACACAACCCAGACCTCATCATTCTTGATGAAGGTCATCAAGATTGAAATAGCCAATCAAGGATATAGAATTCATGGATGCACAGGTTGACGAAGTTCTTCATGGATGAAAGATATGGAATTCATTGATGAAAGAAATGGAAACCATGGATCAAAGTCATGGCTAACAACAGGATCTATAGGTTGAAAAATTTCTTCATGGATGAAATTGGGAATAAAATAGATAGTGGAAAAGAGAGTATTGACCATAGGTTTACTTAAATGTTGTGGTGAGTGTCCTACTATTGGTTCAATGTCCATGACCTTTATCTATTAAAAATTTCTTGCTTGTTCATACCTTGTTAAGTGTACCTGTGATATTGCATTGCATATGTCTGATGTTATTCACCTTGAAATGTCCATATTGAAATACAGTAATTAACCACTTAGAAAAGTAATTAAAACACAAGAAGTTGTCATGGTGAAAAGAAGAGGACTTTAATGTTGTTCAGAGAGAGTTGCAATCTTGGTGCAGAGCACCTTGTTGCTCAATTTAATCAAAAGAGTCTAGATAGGTAGATAGAGTCATAATAATTTTGAATAAGGACATGTGAGGCCCTTTTATAATGTTTTTTGTGGTTTTGAGTCATTATGTGGTTATTAGGAGACATGTTGCAAATTTGATAAAATGTTGTCAAGATAATTTTGTAAAAATGCAAAAAATGTAAAATCATCGAATGCCAAGGGTTAGGTAGTTGTACACACAGCTCTAGGCATTGGTAGGTGTCATTTGAGGTATAAATATGTGGTGAACTCTTTGGAGGAGCTTGTCGAAGGATTTAGAAAAGAAAATCAATAAAATTTCTTACGTTTCTTATTATTTTCTACTAAATTCTTAGTTTGCAGACTTGGTACGGTTCTATACATGCTGCCATTGAACTGTCTTGCATCTAGAATAGCAATAATATGTGTTAGCTTCCTTTCAAAGTTGTTTTGATTAGTTTTGGGGGTTTTTTGTGAATTTAACACACCATTTCCTTCAAGCGGCCAAAAAATAGGGGTTAAGGGTTTGATTGTTAAAATGGATTAACAGGCCATTCCAACTTTTTGTATCAATGGTTTCTTGGTAGAATGGGCTTGAATAAGTTAGTAGGGGTAGGTAACATGGATTAAGATTGGGAGATAATTTACAAGGTTTTCTCCATGCTGCCCTATCGAAACAGTGAATTATGGGCCTTAAGAATAAGGCAACAGTTGGTAACTAGGAGAAATTGTCTGAGAATAATGTAGGGCAGGCTAGTCCTGATGTGAGAGAGTATTTTGTTGTGTTTAGTAGGTTGGAAAAGTTTGGAAAGGTCATTTGTGTGATGGGGAATGGAACCTTAGTTTTTAAAGGGTGAGAACAAGCGAATCTGAGTGGTTTAATGATTGAAGAGTCAAAGAATCTTGGGGGCAACATATTTGAGTGGTTTAATGAAGGAAGAGTGAAAATATGATAGTGAACTTCAAAACATTGTTTTGTTATGGTCTGCATAAAAGAAAATGATCATTCAAGAAGAATTGACAAGTCAGTCACAACCCAATGTGTTTTCCATCATGCAAATATTATGTGCATTTTGTGTTCCAAACATATGAACAGATATTATTACCGTGTTTGTTGAAAGTAAGGGTTGTTCAAAAATATGAAGGTCAATTTGAAAACATTGTTTAGTTACAGTGTGCATAACAGAAAGTGGTCAGTGAACAAGAATTGAGAAGTGAATCACAACCCAGTGTGTTTTCCATCCTGCAACTTTTATGTGCATTTTTTTGTGTTCGAAACATATGAACAAATATTGAAATGGATTGTTTTGTTGAAACTAAGGGTTGTCATAAAACAAGAAGGTGAACTTCAAAACATTGTTTTCTTACAGTCTGTAGAGAAATAAGTGAGCCACAACCCACTATGTTTTCCATGATGCAACTATTATGTAACTTTTTTGTTCAAAACATATGAACAAATATTGAAATGGACTATTTTTTCTGAAACTAAGGGTTGTCATAAAACAAGAAGGTGAACTTAAAAACATTATTTTCTTATAGTTTGCAGAAAAATAAGTGAGCCACAACCCACTGTATTTTTCATGATGCTATTGTTTTGTAAATTTTGTGTTCAAAACATATGCACAAATATTGAAATGGAATGTTTTACTGAAACTAAGGGTTGTCATAAAACAAGAAGGTGAACTTCAAAACATTATTTCCTTATAGTCTGCAGAAAAATAAGAAGTGAGCCACAACCCACTGTGTTTTCCATGATGCAACTGTTATGTAAATTTTGTGTTCCAAACATATGAACATATATTGAAATGGATTGTTTTACTAAAACTAAGGGTTGCCACAAGACAAGAAGGTGAACTTCAAAACATTCTTTTCTTACACTCTGCAGAAAAATAAGAAGTGAGTGACAACCCACTGTGTTTTCCATGATGCAACTATTATGTAAACCTTTAAGCTATATCATTACTTGTTTAAAGAACTCAATTAGAAGAAACTAATCACAACCAAGTCAAGTACTCATAAGAAGGGTCCAAAGAGGGTTTCACAGATTTACATCGAAGAATAACAAAGAATATGAAAGATAACAACAAGATTTACTTTCTTCTCAAGAACTGACAACCAAAACAAAAGGAAACTCAAAAACTTAAGCAAGAAAAAAAAATTCCTTAAGACTAAGAGAGAGGAACTGATCACACATGTGGCTCTCCATAAAACAGGTCTTACAAAAGACTTTTTAGAAAAAACCCTTGAATACAACTTTATGTTATGATATTTATCTTCCAATCCTTTAGTATTGGATAACCTTGATATTTCTTTCATATTGTTCTTTGTATGGCATGGTGTGAATGTTGTTATGATACAAGAAGGTATGTTTGAGTTGTACATAGATAAAGATATGCAAGATTTACAAATATGAATGACCTAGGTGGGTGCAACAAAGAAAGGAATGTGACACATTGATTAGATGCAAGCAAGGCATATAAATGGCTTACGAAAAAATATTCAATATGGGTGGAAAGTATATGGAAGGCTAGATATGCAAATGAATGGAATGGAAATGCTATCGATTCATCATTTTTGAGTTGTAGTTAGAAAATGAAATGCAAGATATAGAAATATGAATGACCTAGGTCGATCCAAAGAAGAAAGGAATGCAATGCATTGATGTGATGTAAGGAAAGCATATAAATGGTTTATGAACTGTTTTCGATATGGGGGAAATGATATGGAAGGCTGGATATGGAAATGAATGGAATGGAAAGGCTATGAAGTGATCATTTCTTTCATCATAGAGTGGAACAATTCCCCCTTTGTTATTGGTTATGCTTTTTGTAATCATCATAGGGCAGACTAACTCGATACATACACATAAGAAAAACTCATGCCCCATTCCTTACTCTTCTTCGTACACAACAAGGTGTAGAGATCCTCAAGCTTCCTTAGATCCTCAAGCTGTCATGCATGTAGGATGAAAATGATAAATATGCAAGATCATGATAATGAAAAAATGCAAAGGCTAATGCATATGATAAGGACCAGTGCACAAAATAGTTGTAGGATGGAAAAAACATTGGGTTGTGACTCAGTAAAGCCGAATGTTTTAGTATGATAAAGATTTTATGGTTTGTTCAAATGTTTTAGTCATAACAATGATAACATAATGATAAATAAGATTTTAAATGATAATGATAAACAAGATGTTATTTCTTAGTAAAGATGAAAAAAAAGGACATATGGATGGATAGGGATCAATGATCTAGGTAAATGATTGGACATGTAAGGATACACCTTATATGGAGGATGAAGATAGATGGATCAAAGTATGGAATGCTATGGGTGGACGGATCGAATGACAAGGAAACCCGAAATGTTTACTCTTATACAAAGGAGAAATAGAGGACCTATGGAGGACTCCAAAGATGGCATGTCAAAGTAATAACATGCCCCCATAGTAAGAGGTATGACAAGTTATAACGACATGACATGGATATGGAAGATAAATGAACATGAAAGGAAACAAGACATGGACAACATGTGATATGGAGGATGGAAGACACACATGGTATAAAGCATGCATTAGATTCAATTTCTTGGTATTTTGGCCCAATACTTTTTGCAAGATCAAAGGAAGGTGGATGGATAAAGTAGATAGAATGGAATATAAATGAAGGAATATGATGCCTAAGTGGAAATAGGATAATCAATAATGTATTGTACGAATGGAAAATTCTTTCCCCCAAGTGTACTATTCACCTCCTCGCCATTCACTTTAGCCAATAGGAAGAGCACTTGGCTAAAAAATGTCCCCTTTGCAGCATCTGAATTGTTGTGAACTCATGCACTACGAAATAAAAATGGCATGGGTGGTTCAATTCCATCTTCATATGCAACAAGAGATAGTGGCAACCTTGCATTTCCAATGCTCAACAATTTGGCTAGTGATTGTTGAGTTGTGGAGGAAATGGTATGGGATTGGATTTTGTTTAAAGGGATAATTGCTACTCCAGTATGTAGATATCCTATTGCAATTGAAAGCTTTATTGTTTGTTCTGTATCCACTACTGTAGTACACAAATTCCCTCCTCCACCAACCTCCAATGCAACTATTGTTGTGGCATCTTAAAATTTTATTAGTTGTGCAACAAGACCTTTCACTTTTGACCTATCAGTTGTGCGACACACCTTCCATTGTTGTCATTGTTTTATGAAATTTTTTTCTTTCAGATTGTAGCTTTCTCCGAATAGCATTAAGCTCCTCTTCTTTTCATTGTGACAACTTCTTCTTGTGTTTTAATTCCTTTTATAAGTGGTTAATTTTAGTGTTCTCTTGTTCTACTCCACTTTGAGCATTTCCAGCTATTGTTTTTGTAGTGTGTTTATGATTAGAGTATGCAAGTGTTTCTTTTCGCAAGCTCATTAGGGAACTTGTCTTCCTTTTTGGATAAGAATTTCATGCCTCCACCCAACTGATTCTCTTTTTTTGCACTAAGATCTGATATTTCCTTTTCCTTATCATCCATTTCCAATTGTATTTGTTCCATTCAATTGCTAACTTCAAGAATGCTTTCCTTCCTTCATTTGTTCAACCCCACTTATAGCATCATCTCTCTCTCTTTATTTTCTTGCACAAATTCATATGCAATAGAAAAACTTTAGAGTTAATCCCCTTATGCATTTCCATATTCCCCTTGCACATACTACACATGCTCCTTCCTCCACTTGTCTGGGAGTAGGAGAAACCTCTTCAGTCAATACATTATCTATCTTGTTTACTTTGGTCTGCTTCTTTCCAATTGTTTTTAGAGAAAATTTCTTTTTTTTCATTGCATATGAATTTGTGCAAGCAGAGAAAGAGAGAGATGATGCTATAAGTGGGTTGAACAAATAAAGGAAGGAAAGCATTCTTGAAGTTAGCAATTCCATGGAACAAATACAATTGGAAATGGATGAAAAGGAAAAGGAAATATTAGATCTAAGTGCATACAAAGACAATCAGTTCAGTGGAGGCATGAAAGTCTTATCCGAAAAGGGAGACAAGTTCCCTAATGAGCTTGCGAAAAGAAACATCTACATACTCTAATCATAAACACACTGCAAAAACAATACCTGGAAATGCTCAAAGTGGAGCAGAACAAGCGAACACTAAAATTAACCACTTAGAAAAGGAATTAAAACACAAGAAGAAGTTGTCACGGTGAAAAGAAGAGGAGCTTAATGTTGTTCGAAGAGAGCTACAATCTAAAAGACAGGAATTTCATAAAACAAAGACAATAATGGAAGGTGTTGTCGCACAACTGATAGGTCAAAAGTGAAAGGTCTTGTTGCACAACTGATAAAAGTTTAAGATGCCGCAACAATAGTTGCATTGGAGGTTGGTGGAGGAGGAAATTTGTGTAATGCGGTAGTGGATACAAAACAAATAGGAAAGCTCCCACTTGAAATAGGATATCTACATATAGGAGTAACAATTATCCATTTGAACAAGATTGGAGAAGTGAGTCATAAGCCACTATGTTTTCCATCCTACAACTACTTCTCAGAACCTAGTGTGTTTTCCATCGTGCAACTAATATGTGCATTTTGTGTTTGAAACATATGAACAAATATTCAAATGAAGTGTTTTGTTGAAAGTAAGGATTTTTTTTAAAATACGAAGGTGAAGTTGAAAATAGTGTTTCGTTACAGTCTACATAAAATAAAGCGCTCATTGAACAAGACACAAGAAGTGAGTCACAAGCCACTATGTTTTCCATCCTGCAACTACTTCTTAGAACCTAGTGTGTTTTCCATCGTGCAACTAATATGTGCATTTTGTGTTTGAAACATATGAACAGATATTCGAATAGAGTGTTTTGCTGAAAGTAAGGGTTTTTTAAAAAATACAAAGGTGAAGTTGAAAACAGTGTTTCATTATAGTCTGCCTAAAAGAAAATACTCATTGAACAAGACATGAGAAGTGAGTCACAAGCCACTACGTTTCCATCCTACAACTACTTCTTAGAACCCAATGTGTTTTCCATCGTGCAACTAATATGTGCATTTTTTGTTTGAAACATATGAACAAATATTTGAATGGAGTGTTTTGCTGAAAGTAAGGGTTTTTCAAAAAATATGAAGGTGAAGTTGAAAACATTGTTTTGTTATAGTCTGCATAAAAGAAAGCACTCATTGAACAAGAAACAAGAAGTGAGTCACAAGCCACTTCATTTTCCATCCTGCAACTACTTCTCAGAACCTAGTGTGTTTCCCATTGTGCAACTAACATGTGCATTTTGTGTTCAAAACATATGAACATATATTCAAATGGAGTGTTTTTCTCAAAGTAAGTGTTTTTTTTTTAAATACGAAGATGAAGTTGAAAATAATGTTTCATTACAGTCTGCATAAAAGAAAGCATTCATTGAGCAAGACACAAGAAGTGAGTCACAAGCCACTGTGTTTTTCATCCTTCAACTACTTCTTAGAACCTAGTGTGTTTCACATCGTGCAACTAATATGTGCATTTTTTGTTTGAAACATATGAACATAAATTTGAATGGAGTGTTTTGCTGAAAGTAAGGGTTTTTAAAAAAATACGATGGTGAAGTTGAAAATAGTGTTTCGTTACAGTCTTGTTGATGGTGTTTTCTGCACAGCAACAACTCAGATAGAATGCAATATTCTATCTCTCTTGAAAGGTAATCCTCAATAATAAATTACTGAAAATCACCCCAAGGTCTCTCGGGTGTCAGGTTATGACAATGTATAAACAACTCAGATAATATGTGAAAATGCTGGTAATCACAAAGGGACCTTACAAATGAACAGTGCTGGAAGTGAATTTCATCAGATGCAACAATATGGTGATGCTTTTAATCCTAAAACTAACCCAGATTCAAAATAAACAGCAAAAGAGATAAGGGTTTAGAGAGATTCTATTCTATTCTAACTCTTAAGATTAACAATGCAAATGATAAACACTTGAAATGGACCAATCCCAACGAAACCAATCTCTGCTTGACCAAGATTAATCTGCAATCTTATAGAAATAGTGCAATCTTCTAAGGTTTTAAAGATTTTCAGATCATGAACATTCACCCAAGACAACCCAATTGCAGTTGAAATGAATAAATCTCCATAATTGAACCAAGCACAATGAATATAAAGGTTCATGCTAACTTTACAAAGCAACTAACAATCAGCTAGCTGCAAAAAGTATGGACCGGGGATTGCTGCAAACACTTCAAACATTAAATCATGAACATCATTGAATCAGATCTAAATCTAAATCTAATAACCATGAGCAATTTTAAAAATAGAATCATAAGAACCATGCAAGATAAGTCAACACAAAAGAGATCACCAGAAAATCACAATGCCTTCAATTGTATTGAATCACCAAACTCCAGCAACAATTCCAATGTTCTGTTACATCACTTGCTCAGAAATCGACTAGCTTCTACCTCTACTCTACTGCTAAATTCGCTCTCTATCAAATCTTCTCCTAATCTCTCACCCCCTTACAAATGAGGCACATATGCCATTTATAGAAAACCCCAAACATGTCAGCCTAATTAGATTTTACAATAATGACTGGCCCTAAAACAGGTCGGCCTAATTAGATTTTACAATAATGATGGGCCCCAAAACAGGTCGGCCAGGAGAATTTCAAAATAGGACAAGATTTGCATTAAATGCATGAATATTATCCATGTCGGCCCACGATCTCCAGCAAGATCAGATTTACGTGTCTTCCAGAAAGTCCTCCAGCTGTAGACAGTTTTGGCACGGATTCTTAGGCAGGTCCCACTTTGAAAATTTAAATTGAATGCTTCCAGATTTCTTCTTTTGGCACGAATCCATATGCAAGTCCCCCTTTTAATATTTGTTTAGTCCTGAAAAATAGATATCATCATTAATAGCCCACATGTTCAAATTAAATTTGAATAAAATTTTGACCTTTTCTAAAAAACTTACATTTTTATAAGGAAACTTTCCATTTTCAGAACTATTTTTGGAAATTTTTATTTTCGATTTTTTTTATCTCAAGAAATTTTCATTTTCGGGATCATTTTAAAAAATTCCATTTTTGGAAAAAAAAATATTTTCAGAAAAATTTCCGTTTCGGGAAACCAGACCAAGGGGAAAATCCGGGAAAATCAGGTCAGTGGATTCTAGACCAGAATCCGAAAAATCCAGGTGGACAGGAATCCGGAAAAAACCAGGCGGACAGGAATCCGGAAAATTCCAGCCGGACAGGATTATGAGAAATTCCAGCTGGACAGGATTATGGGAAATTCCAGCCGGACTGGAAAATCCCGGATTTTGTTCAAAACCTAGTTTTTCCGAAGCACAACTCGGGGGAAGGACTTGGACAAGCAAGATAAACATCTAAGGACCCCCAAAGGCAATGAAAGCAATAAAATTAAGGGGCTAAAAGACACCAAAAGCCAATCCAGGAAATTCCAGGCAGACAGGATTATGGGAAATTCCAGCCGGACAGGATTATGGGAAATTCCATCCGGACTAGAAAATCCCGGATTTTGTTCAAAACCTAGTTTTTTCAAAGTGCAACCTAGGGAAATCACTTGGGCAAGCAAGATGAACATCTAAGGACCTCCAAAGACAATGAAATCAATAAAATTAAGAGGCCAAAAGCTAGAGCAAAAAGAGGGTCCCCGCTTTCAGTGGGGCGTGTGTGCAAAACTGCACAACAAATGACGACTCCGCTGGGAAAATGCTCCAGAGCATTTTGATGATAAACAAGAATCATGAACCCAAAATCTCTGGTTTCAATCTCCCTATCAGGCAAACAAATCAAAATGCAAGATTAAAGAGTCAGAACCTAGATAGACTGGACCTTCCATAAACTAAAAATCCAAGTGTGTGCAAGTGAATTCATTTCCCTCCTTAAGCTACTGCAGAAACCAAGCTCAGTCAAGTTGGGCTACGTAAAGATTCTAGCTCCAAAAGCAACCTGGATAGAGACTCGCTGCCAGTCAGGCATCCATAGCCCCGACGAGGTTATGGCTGTAGTTCTCCTGAACATAGCTCTACTACCAGCCAGGCGTCTATAGCCCCGGTAGAGATGTTCAAATACTCATAATAAGTTGAATTCTTTCCTCTGACTCTCAATATTTTCTCTTCTTTTTTCTTTTTTAATTTTTTTTACTCTTTTCATTTCAACCTGTGAACAGTGAAGTCCACACTCAGGGCTGAGAACCACAGTGGCACTGAAGCAGAAATATTATTTTTCACCCAACAAGACCTTGCAAGGACCCTACTGCAACCTTCAGATTCTTAAGATGTATGAAGGATATAAGATTTCAGAATACTTCAGATTCAAGTCAGACCAATGACCCATTCTCTTTAAATTAGACATTCAGATTGCTTGACACCAACAAAAGATCTTTGACCATTAATTCAAGAGACATGACTAAAGTCCATCAATAAAACACTTAGAACAATCCCAGATAATAAAGAATCATTGCACAGGAAGGACACCTCCCCAACCAAAAAATAGAAAACCCAAGCCAGAGAAGCAAAACAATCAAACCGAAATCCAAAGCAAACTAAACTAGCCAAAACAGAAGCAAGGAAAAGCCATCTAAACTAAAGCAATCTATCCTAAAGAAAACAAAACAGAAAAAAAGTAAAAAAAAATCAGACCAAGCTGCATTTATTTAGATCAACACTATGTACAGAGAGACTCAAAGTGGCTCATGATCAGATAGGATGAACTGAGACTCATCCCCACATGATTAATCAATGCATGGACACGCAATAAGGTGAAGGTAACAGTCCTCAGAAATGCAAACTTGTCTTTATATTCAGAAAAATGAATCTCCATATTGTAGCATGCCAACTCAACCCCATAGCTAGGAATAATTAATAGTTGAGGCAACTCATCAGGACCATGCTTGACCCATAAGCAAGTTGTCTTTCCTAAATCTCCATAATCAAATTGACAGGATTCAGAATTTCTAGCAAAGAAAGAAACAACCTGATTTTGCATTTCTACAGACTGAGTGTTGTGTTCATCATCCTGCACTTGTGAAGAGTTGATTATAGTGTCATCAGGGGGTCTCCATTGATGGTGCAATATTCCACTTGCATTTGAAACATGCAAGATAGGATTAGAAGAATCATTACATGATGCAGAGTGAAATTCATATCGAAGACTTTCAGAACTATGAATATGGAACTTTTCACCTGTTTGAGTATTTCCATGAGGGATCAACAATGAAAACGCAGAGGCATTATCTTGAACAACAATTTCCTCAGTAGGATGCTCATCCGAAGGTATCACAAATTGATCTTCCAGCACATTCTCACCTGGAGAAGTTGGAGCATGTTCACCAATACTGACTGCAACATTTCAGTTTTCAACATCATTCATATTTTCCTGCACATTAGCATGAACCACACTAGCTACCCCATCAATAGCGCATAGAATCTGTGAGTTTTTATTGTACAGTTCATCAATAAGCTGAGGAAAAATAGAATTAGATAAATAAGAAGACTCCCTGAATTCATCTTCTGTTGGCACTAGTTCAAATTCTTGATCACAATCATCAGGAACGTTGATCACTTCACTGAGTGCTTCCTCATGTTCTTCAAGACATTCATCAGCAACTGGTTGACATTCCTCAATCAGAGACTTGTCTGATGCATCCGTCTGTGTATCATTTGCATGTAAGAGTAGTTGTACTTGCTCCTTCACCTCCTTTATGACTGGCACTGGAAACAGGTGAATTCTGAATGCTCTTCCCCATGTATCCTGCACCAAGCTGGTAACAACAACTCCTCTAGGTAGACTCCAAAACCTAGGTTTGACCAATCTCTTATAATTCTAGCAACAAACTCTCTGTATCTGGTCTGTATCACATCTTTGTCTTGGAAAGGAAGAGCTTGTAGGGGAACTTTTTTCTCAGCCTCCACTATGTTTTTTGGAACTTGACTAGCCTCAACAAGAACATCCTCCTTGATCTCCGTAGGTGATTCTTCACTTGAATGTTCCTCTATTATCTCTGATGCCTCAAATTCATCTTCATGACACCCAGTTCCTTCCAAAGTCATGTCAACATCAATTACAATGCCATCCCTGGATCCAGAACTAGTTATCCCTTTTGCAGTGCATTCTTTGCTTAACTCACCTTTCCACTCCAGGTATTCTCCAACTTTAAAGATAATGTCCCCACACGAACGACAGATGAACTCTGAATGGGCTGCATCATGGACTCTGCACCATTTTGATGAAAGGAAATCCTGCAAGCACTTACCACTAGCAAATTGACCTTCAACTATCTGTGTAAATGCCTCAACTGCAACATCAATAAACCCTAGATCTGAGGTGGCTAATGGTTCAGACAAATTTTGCATGAAAAGGCTCCTTTGCAAGACCATCTCAATATTGTCTAGAAAGGCCAAGCATTCAAACTCATTGTGTCTATAGGTATTATGAAGCCTACACTTGTCTGAAAATGCACAATGATGTAAACCCTTGCCATTCCATTGATTTATCCTCCTATTCAATGACTTACAAATTTGAAAAAAGTCGATCTGAAGACTGTTTCCATTATGAAAAACATAACGCTGCTTTTCCATCTTGACTCAGAACTTGAATTTTCAGATTTTGAGATCTGCCATATCTCAGATTTTCAACATAGAGGCTCATTCAATCTTCCAGCAATGTCACCTTGTTCGCCCTCCTTCTAGCGCCAATCTGTTGATGGTGTTTTCTGCACAGCAACAACTCAGACATAATGCAGTATTCTATCTCTCTTGAAAGATAATCTTCAATAATAAATTGCTGAAAATCACCCCAAGGTCTCTCGGGTGTCAGGTCATGACAATGCATAAACAACTCAAATAATATGTGAAAATGCGGGTAATCACAAGGGGCCTTACAAATGAACAATGCTGGAAGTGAATTTTCATCAGATGCAACAATATGGTGATGCTTTCAACCCTAAAACTAACCCAGATTCAAAATAAACAGCAAAAGAGATAAGGGTTTAGAGAAATTCTATTCTATTCTAACTCTTAAGATCAATCACAGTAATGATGAAAGCTGCAAATGGAAAATCTGGAAGCGTTCAAATTAAATTTTCAAAGTGGGACCTGCCTAAGAATCCATGCCAAAACTGTCTACAGATGGAGGACTTTCTGGAAGACACAAATTTGATCTTGTTGGAGATCGTAGGCCGACATGGATAATATTCATGCATTTAATGCAAATCTTGTCCTATTTTGAAATTCTCCTTAGGCCGACCTGTTTTGGGGCCAGTCATTATTGTAAAATCTAATTAGGCCGACATGTTTGGGGTTTTCTATAAATGGCATATGTGCCTCATTTGTAAGGGGGTGAGAGATTAGGAGAAGATTTGATAGAGAGCGAATTTAGCAGTAGAGTAGAGGTAGAAGCTAGTCGATTTCTGAGCAAGTGATGTAACAGAACATTGGAATTGTTGCTGGAGTTTGGTGATTCAATACAATTGAAGGCATTGTGATTTTTTGGTGATCTCTTTTGTGTTGACTTATCTTGCATGGTTCTTATGATTCTATTTTTAAAATTGCTCATGGTTATTAGATTTAGATTTAGATCTGATTCAATGATGTTCATGATTTAATGTTTGAAGTGTTTGCAGCAATCCCCGGTCCATACTTTTTGCAGCTAGCTGATTGTTAGTTGCTTTGTAAAGTTAGCCTGGACCTTTATATTCATTGTGCTTGGTTCAATTATGGAGATTTATTCATTTCAACTGCAATTGGGTTGTCTTGGGTGAATGTTCATGATCTGAAAATCTTTAAAATCTTAGAAGATTGCACTATTTATGTAAGATTGCAGATTAATCTTGGTCAAGCAGAGATTGGTTTCGTTGGGATTGGTCCATTTCAAGTGTATCATTTGCATTGTTAATCTTAAGAGTTAGAATAGAATAGAATCTCTCTAAACCCTTATCTCTTTTGCTGTTTATTTTGAATCTGGGTTAGTTTTAGGATTGAAAGCATCACCATATTGTTGCATCTGATGAAATTCACTTCCAGCATTTTCACATATTATCTGAGTTGTTTATGCATTGTCATAACCTGACACCCAAGAGACCTTGGGGTGATTTTCAGTAATTTATTATTGAGGATTACCTTTCAAGAGAGATAGAATATTGCATTCTATCTGAGTTGTTGCTGTGCAGAAAACACCATCAACAAGTCTGCATAAAAAAAAGTTTTCATTGAACATGATATGAGAAGTGAGTCACAAGCCATTGTGTTTTCCATCCTGCAACTACTTCTTAGAACCTAGTGTGTTTCCCATCGTGCAACTAATATGTACATTTTGTGTTCGAAACATATGGACAAATATTCAAATAGAGTGTTTTAATGAAAGTAAGGATTTTTAAAAAAATATGAAGGTGAAGTTGAAAATAGTGTTTCATTACAATCTGCATAAAATAAAGTGCTCATTGAAGAAGACACAAGAAGTGAGTCACAAGCCATTGTGTTTTCCATCCTGCAACTACTTCTCAGAACCCAATGTGTTTTCCATCGTGCAACTAATATGTGCATTTTGTGTTTGAAACATATGAACAAATATTCGAATGGAGTGTTTTGCTGAAAGTAAGGGTTTTTAAAAAAATATGAAGGTGAAGTTGAAAACATAGTTTCATTACAGTCTGCATAAAAGAAGCACTCATTGAACAAGACACGAGAAGTGAGTCACAAGCCATTGTGTTTTCCATCCTGCAACTACTTCTTAGAACCTAGTGTGTTTCCCATCGTGCAACTAATATGTGTATTTTGTGTTCGAATCATATGAACAAATATTCGAATGGAGTGTTTTGCTGAAAGTAAGGGTTTTTTAAAAAATACGAAGGTGAAGTTGAAAATAGTGTTTTGTTACAGTCTACATAAAAGAAAGTGCTCATTGAACAAGACACGAGAAGTGAGTCACAAGCCACTATGTTTTCCATCATACAACTACTTCTCAAAAGCCAGTGTGTTTTTGATGCAGGAGCATCTAGTGGTGTAAGGGTAATCTTGCATCACCCAAAAAAAAGAGTTTCATTTCATGTTGGTAGTTTCTTAGATGTTTTTATATTTTTGGATAACCTTTTGGTCATAATGTAATTCCCAACTTATGGTTTTTCTTTTCTATTCCTGGGTTGAAAGATATTGCAGTTTTAGTCTCCCAAAATTGCACCTGAAAACATTCCAGGTCATATTTGAGGCACTAAATGGTCCCAAAACTTGCCAAAATTGGTGTAGAAAATTTTGGGCACATTGTTGACTCTGATAACTTTCCAACAATTCAAACGGTTTGAAAAATCGAGTCCTAGATCAAAAGTTATGGCTCCTAGAAGTTGGCGCACTTTCTAGAAGATACTAATTTTCAAATGTACTTTTGCAATTTGAATTTGAATTTCTAATTTTCCACACCAGACTACCAAAAACTCAAATTTGAATGTTGTTTTGGCTTCAAACTAAAAAGGGAGCTCTTTTTATGGGTGGGTTTCTAATTTTTGTGTAGCTTTTTGGGGACAAGTTCACATACTACGAAAAAGGGGTTTTTTTGTAATTTTGTAGTTTGCATATTTCCAGAACTTGAGGATATCAGATCCTCTGCGTGTAAAAAGATCATTTTCAAAATAATAAAATAACATTCCTTTTTTGGTGTGTCAATTTTATGTGTCTCGGGTTGCACCCTCGTCAGGTGGTATCAGAGCGAGGTTTTCTTGAGCGTGTGGACAGATCGCTGATCATAAGGAAATTCGCACCAGGACCTTGGTTGTGGGTTGAGGTCAAGAAATATGCCTCAAGAGTGATACCTAGTAGGAATGGTGGTGCCAGAGGTGGTTGAGGTGGCATAAAGGCTAGTGGAAGAGATCCACTAGCAATCGAGGGTTTCAGAGCCCTCCAAAGACAAATTGATGTGTTGTAGAAGCAGATGAGAAGAGGGTTAAACTCGAGAAGGAGAGAAGAAAGTGAGGATGAAGAAGAGGAGGAAGATTTAGATGTAGAAGAGGAAGAAGAAGCAATTGATCAAGACCAAATGCGGCTGATAAGGGCCATTTCGAAGATCAGGAAAAGACCTAGAGCAGAAGTCCCTAGTTATTCTGGAAGTCTAAACTCAAAAGAGTTCATCGATTGGATCAATGAGTTGGAAGAATATTTCGAGTATGAGGAGATAGAGGACCCAGATTGGGTCAAGTTTGCAAAAACGAAGTTGAAAGGCCAGGCCAGTATTTGGTGGAAAGAGGTCCAATTGGAGAGAAACCAAAGAGGAAAAGGCAAGATCACTAGATGGGATCGCATGGTGGAGAAACTAAAAAATAAGTTCATACCGGTGGACTACAAGTTAGATCTGCTGAAGAAATTGCAAGGGTTGAAGCAAGGAAGAAAATATGTGAAAGAATGCACTGAATATTTTCATAAGATGATCATCAAAATGGGTCATACAGAGGCTATCAAGGAGAAGGTAGCTTGTTATCTTAATGGGTTACGACCGAGCATTGAGGAGGATCTAATCCTAGTCAGAATGACCACTATTGAGGATGCATACCAGTTTTCTCTAAAATTTGAAGAGAAGTTGAACAAAATATTTGATAGCAAGCAAAACGGATGAGGAGGTCAAAGCGGAAATGGCAGTGGAAGATATTTTGGAAGCCAAAATGATGATGAGAATAAAAATAAAGATGTGGGTACCAGTCGAAACTAGAAGAATGATAACTTCTACTGCCCTCGTGATCAAAATAGTGGTGATCAAAGAGGTAGAGGATGAGGGAGATCTGAACAAGGATCCGGAAGAGGTGGTTTCAGAGGAACGTGTTTCCAGTGTGGTGAAGAAGGACATCGAGCCTATGAATGCTTGCAACATCAAGGAAGGGTAGACAAAAGGCAAGAAGGTTGTGGAAGGGTTGCACATGCAGATGAGGAGGCTCAATCTGAACATTCAGATGATGTTGAAAGGGTAGAAGCTCTAGTGATTAGAAGAGCACTGGTGATTGAAGAAAAAGAACCTGAACAGAGGAAGATTTTTTTCTACACAAGATGAAAATGTGAAGGAAAATGTTGTGATGTCATCATTGACAATGGGAGCACCAATAATCTAGTGTCATAAGAGATAGTTACAAAGTTGAAGCTAAAGAAGGAAAAGCATCCACATCCGTATCAGATTTCCTAGTTATAGTAGGACCACAAAGTTTTGGTCAATGATCAATGCCTGGTGAAGTTCAAGATCGCGAGCTACCATGATAAGGTACTTTGTGATATCATCCCCATGGATGCATGTCACATGTTGTTGGGAATGTCGTGGTAGTTTGACATGCAAGCTATACATGATGGCCATGCAAAAACTTATTCCCTGACAAAGGATGGAGTTCGTCACAAGTTGAAACCCCTGAAGGAGGCCGAAGAAAAGGTATGCAGTAGTGCTAGAATCTATTATGTTGATGGAAGAAAATTTTTAGAAGGTATGAAGCATGAGCATGTGTGCTATTCATTGATTCCTAAAGTGGGTAAGGAGGATAGTGAGAAGGTGCCAGTAGAAGTTTTTAGGTTGTTGGATGAGTTTCAGGATATTGTTTCTAATAACGTACCTAAGGGTTTACCACCAGTGAGGAAGATCAATCATAAGATTGACTCGATCCTTGGAGCTAGTTTTTCAAATAAGGCAGATCATAGAATGACTCCGACAGAAAATGAGGAGTTAAACAGACAAGTTCAGGAGTTGTTGAGAAAGGGTTTCATTCGAGAGAGCCTAAGCCCATGTGTAGTACCTGCAGTACTAGCACCAAAGAAGGATGGGAAGTGGAGGATGTGTACAAACTCCCGGGTCATAAACAAGATAATAATCAAGTACAAATTTCCCCTACCAAGGATGGATGACCTAATGGACTGTTTGAGTGGAGCTTAGTACTTCACAAAGATTGATCTGAAGAGTGGTTATCACCAGATTCAGATTCAAGAGGGAGATGAATAGAAGACTACCTTCAAGACCAAAGAGGGCCTATACGAGTGGTTAGTCATGCCTTTTGGGATAACCAATGCACCGAGCACATTCATGTGGCTCATGAACGAGGTACTAAAAGAGTTTCTAGGAAGTTTTGTTATTGTGTATTTAGATGATATTTTGATTTTCAGTAGGACTTTGGATGAGAATTTGATGCATATTCAGAGAGCCTTTGAGAAGTTAAGAGAGGAGAAATTGTTGATTAATCTAAAGAAGTGTAGTTTTGTGAAGAACGAGTTGTACTTGGGGTTTTTTGTCTCGACATAAGGTCTCAAGATGGACCCAGAGAAGGTGAAGGTTATCCTGGAATGGCCTACCCGAAGAATTGCTATTGAGGTGAGATCTTTCCATGGTTTGGCTATTTTTAAAAAAAAGTTCATTAGAAACTTCAGTAGTATTTGTGCACCCCTGATTGAAACAATGAGAGGGGATAGAAAAGAGTTCAAGTGGAGCACTGGAGTAGTAAAAAGTTTTGAACTGTTGAAATAGAAGGTGATAGAGCAGCCTATTGTAGCCCTCCCAAATTTCAATAAGTTGTTTCAGGTGGATTGTGATGCCAGTGGTTGTGCCATTAGAGCAATGTTGAGCCAAGAAGGTAAGCCCATTACCTATTTCAGTGAAAAGTTAAATGATGCCAAGAGAAAGAATTTTGTATATGATCAGGAATTTTATGTAATAGTTCAAGCACTAAAGAAATGGAGGCATTATCTATTGCCGAATGAATTTGTTTTGTATATTGATCATCAAGCATTATAGTATCTAAATAGTCAGGGAAAATTAAATCAGAGGCATATGAAATGGGTAGAATTTTTGCAAAGCTATACCTTTGATCTAAAGCATAGGAGTGGGAGGTCGAATAGAGTTCCAGATGTCTTAAGTAGGAGGCAGACATTGATGACAGAGATGCAGATTGAAGTGGTTGGGTTCAATGAACTCAAAACATTGTATGCAAAAGATCATGATTTCATAGAGGCTTGGAAAACTTGCAAGGAGCCTGTTACAGTGGACAGGACAAGGTGTCTAGATTTCATAATTCAGGATGGCATGTTGTTTAAGCGAAGCCAATTGTGTATTCTGAGGAGTTCCATGAGGGAGAACCTAATTAAGGAGAAGAACAGTGGAGGAATGGTAGGACATTTCGGTCAGGATAAGACCATTGCCATTATTAGTGAGCATTATTATTGGCCTCAGTTGTCACAAGATGTAAAGAAGTATGTACAGAGTTGCAGGGTATGTCAGATGGCTAAAGGAGTGAGCCAGAATACAGGGTTATATCAACCATTACCTGTACCAGAGAGGCTGTGGGAGGATATAAGTATGGATTTTGTTCTTGGTTTTCCAAGGACATAGAGAGGGAATGATTCAGTATTTGTGGTGGTTGAAAGGTTTTAAAAAATGGCACATTTCATTATGTGTCAAAAGACCCATGATGCAATCCACATTGTTGAATTGTTCTTCAAAGACGTGGTGCGGCTACATGGTCTACCAAAGAGTATTGTCTCAGATCGTGACACCAAATTTGTGGGATACTTTTGGAGGACCTTGTGGAAGAATTTGAGAATAGAGTTGAAGTTCAGTTATGTACACCATCCACAAATAGAGGGGAAAACAGAGGTTGTGAACAGGAGTTTGGGTAACCTACTAAGATGCTTAGTAGGAGATAAACCCAAGGGATGGGACTTGATCTTACCCTAGGAAAAATTTTCTTACAACAATTATGTCAACAGAAGCACTAGTAGATCACCATTCCAGATTGTGTATGGAGGCAGCCTCAAAACAACTCCAGAATTGAGGAAGATGGACCAAGAGAAGAAGATAAGTGCCGAAGCCAAAGATTTTGTAGAGCACATTAAGGATATACATGAGAAGGTAAGAGAACATATTAACAAGATGAATATGCAGTATAAGGCCAAGGAAGATCAGAAAAGGAGGAATAAGGAGTTTTAGATTGGTGATGAAGTAATGGTCCACTTGAAGAAAGAAAGGTTTTCAGTGGGAACCTATTACAAACTAAAGATGAAATTAGGTCCCTGCAAGATTTTGAAGTATGATTCAGGGAATGCATATGAGGTAGAGTTGCCGGATGGAGACAACATTTCCCATGTGTTCAACATTTCAGATTTGACAGAGTATCATGATGGTGGAAAAGATGAAGCACCAACAATAGGGCAGTATGGCATTCCAACACCTACTTCAAAGAAGGAGGAGATTGAAGCAAGCTTGGATAGCTGTGTGGGAAAGAGTACCAGAAACAAGCAACATGAAGAATATTTGGTGAAATGGAGAGGAAGGCATGTGGAAGATTCATCTTGGATATCTAAGGTAGAGGTTGGTCATTTGGGTTTTCCTCAACCATCTGAGATGTGACGGGGTCACTTCTCAAACTACCCTGGGTGTCTGATGCAGGAGCATCTAGTGGTGTAAGGGCAATCCTCGATCACCCAAAAAAAAGAGTTTTGTTTCATGTTGGTAGTTTCTTAGATCTTTTTGCATTTCTGGATACCCTTTTCATCATAATGTAATTCCCAACTTATGGTTTTTCTTTTCTATTCCTGGGTTAAAAGATATTGTAGTTTTAGTCTCCCAGAATTGCACCTAAAAACCTTCCAGGTCAAATTTGAGGCTCTAAACAGCCCGAAATGGCCTTGAAACTTGCTAAAATTGGCATAGCAAATTTTAAGCACATTTTTTACTCCGAGACCTTTCCAACAGTTCCAACAATTCAAAAAATAGAGTCCCGGATCAAAAGTTATGGCTCCCAAAATTTGGCGCACTTTCTAGAAGATACTAATTTTTGAATGTACTTTTGAAATTTGAATTTCAAGTTGTAATTTTTGGCACCAGACCACCAAAAACTCAAATTTGAATGTTGTTTTGGCTCCAAACTAAAAAGAGAGCTCTATTTATGGGCGGGTTTATGATTTTTGTGTATCTTTTTGGGGACAAGTTCACATATTGTGAAAAAGGGGTTTTTCTGTAATTCTATAGTTTGCATATTTCCAGAACTTGAGGATATCAAATCCTCTGCATGTAAGAAGATCATTTTCAAAATAATAAAATAACATTCTTTGTTTGGTGTGTTAATTTTTTGTCTCAAGTTGCACCCTCGTCAATTATCCATCGTGCAACTAATATGTGCATTTTGTTTTCAAAACATATGAATGGATATTTGAATGGAGTGCTTTGCTGAAAGTAAGAGTTTTTTTAAAAATACGAAGGTGAAGTTGAAAAAAGTGTTTCATTACAGTCTGCATAAACTAAAGTGCTCATTAAACAAGACAAGAGAAGTGAGTCACAAGCCATTGTCTTTTCCATCCTGCAACTACTTCTTAGAACCTAGTGTGTTTCCTATCGTGCAACTAATATGTGCATTTGGTGTTTGAAACATATGAACAAATATTTGAATGGAGTGTTTTGTTGAAAGTAATGGTTTTTTAAAAAATACAAAGGTGAAGTTAAAAATAGTTTTTCATTACAGTTTGCATAAAAGAAAGCGCTCATTGAAGAAGACACAAGAAGTGAGTCACAAGCCATTGTGTTTTCTATCCTACAACTACTTCTCAGAACCTAGTGTGTTTCCCATCGTGCAACTAATATGTGCATTTTTGTTCGAAACATATGAATAGATATTCAAATGGAGTGTTTTGTTGAAAGTAAGGGTTTTCAAAAAAATACAAGGGTGAATTTCAAAACAATGTTTCGTTACAGTCTGCATAAAAGAAAGTGCTCATTGAACAAGACACGAGAAGTGAGTCACAAGCCATTGTGTTTTCCATCCTGCAACTACTTCTCAGAACCTAGTGTGTTTCCCATCATGCAACTAATATGTGCATTTTGTATTCAAAACATATGAACAGATATTTAAATGGAGTGTTTTGCTGAAAGTAAAGGTTTTTTAAAAAATACAAAGGTGAAGTTGAAAACAGTGTTTCGTTACATTCTCCATAAAAGAAAGTGCTCATTGAATAAGACACGAGAAGTGAATCACAAGCCACTGTGTTTTCCATCTTGCAACTACTTTTTAGAACCCAGTGTGTTTCCCATCATGCAACTAATATGTGCATTTTGTGTTCGAAACATATGAACAAATATTCGAATGGAGTGTTTTACTGAAAGTAAGGGTTGTTAAAAAATACAAAGCTCAACTTGAATACATTATTTTGTTACAATCTGCATAACAAAATGTGCTAGTTGCATGTGCTTACATGGATTTGTAAGTTTGACATAAATAATAAGACTTGAGGTGGCATTGCCTACCATTATTTGATGGCATTTGACATTGTTTATAATGAAATTTTACATGAAATTTGCAAGAACATTGTCTTACATTTTTCTAAATTAAGAGTAAACGCTTTTGACCTGGAGCTATGAACCGGTGAGGTCACAAATGGGGGACCTCATCCCCTAAACCCCAAAGGGATTGGAGCCTTCCTAGCAAGATTAACAATACAACTAAACAATCACACAATGCCACTATTGGCAGAAGATCGTAGTCTTCAAACTACAAAAATAGAAAAACGAAGCAATACATAATGATCTTTTATTTTATCAATTTAATTTAGCACTTTAAAATTTATTTATTTATTTATTTAAATAATATTGTTAGTAATGTTAATTTTTTTTTTCACTATTACCTATATTTGTATTATATTTTTCACCATGGATGGACTGTAAATATATTATGTTATATTTGTATTATATATAAAAATATAATATTATTATTTTAATACATGGAATACTATAATTACATTATAATATAATTATATAATTATTTATATTATCTTATTATAAATGTAAAAATATATTATATATTATTGTAGTTTAAAATACATAATTTAACATCATATTATATATTATTTATATTATATTATATAATAAATAATAATATAGGTATCAATACAATATATTCTATTATATTATATGTTATTTATATTTTATTATATATTATTTTTATTATATTATATGTGTTATATATATAATATTGTATTATATGTTATAAAATATGTTTATAGTTCATCCAAATATATATTATTATGTTATATTTATATTATATATAAAAATATAATATTATTATAATAACTAGAATACTTTTCATATATAATATAAATATAACATAATAATATATATTTGGATGGAGTATAAGTATATTATGTAACATTTAATACAATATTATATAAATAAATTATATATATAACATATATAATATAATAAATATATAAATTATAAATAATTAAAATATATATATTGATTATAATATAAAATATAATGTTAAATTATGTATTTAAAACTATAATAATATTAATATACTTTTACAATTATAATAGTATAATATCAATAAATATATTTAGATAATATTATAAATATATAACGATATTATAATGTAATTATAGTATTTTATGTATGATAATAATATTATTATATTTGTATATAATATAAGTATAACATAATATATTTACAGTCTGTCCAAAGCATGGGTGAAAAATATAATACAAATATAGGTCATCATAAAAAAATTAAATTAACATTACCTACAATATTATTTAAATAAAAAATTTAAATTTTAAACTAAATTCGAAAAATAAAACATTATTATTGTCCCGTTTGTTGCTGGTGTATAACATAAATAATTTAAAATAAATATAAAAATCAATTAACTAAACTCCTTTTAAAAATCAAAACAATCTTCTTAACACATTAAAAAAATGGTTTAAAAAAAAAAACCAAACGTTGTCGTAAAAGTAAGATGTTGTCATTGGTCAAACTCAGTGTACAAGAGCACACTTTCCAAAGTTGCGCCCTGAAAATGATGTAGCCCTATCCATGCATGATGCATCCATGCCTCGATGCATTCCTGGGGCTGGATAACCGCTGATGCAGATGGAGAGCATGTATGGCATATAAACCTTGCTCTAAAATGCAACTTGAGGGTCAAAATTGTTGGGTGTTAATGCCCAATGGTCACCTTATCTGTTGGTTATTTTTTCCTCCAAGTGATGTCTCTTAATATTCTATGTTACTTGTAATTGTTTATTACAGAGAAGGATTATTATAATTGTTGTATCTTACTCCTGCAATCAGCTATGATGATATATGCATCAAGAAATAGAGATTAATAAAATTTTCCTGCTTCAAAGTGGATGTACCCAATTTGGCGAACCACTATCAATCTTCATGTCTTCATATTTTTTTTGTTGTTGTTTGTATTTTTATTTTTTTGAGTTTAATTTTTTGTAATCTACTTCTTTATTTAATCTATAATAAATCATTAACAATTGGTATCAAATCAAGTGGCGTAATTGTTGTTCGGGAATTGTTATAATTTTTTGAGAATGGAGGAAGCAGATAAATGGAAGATAGAGAAGTTCATGGGGTGGAACTTTAGATTATGGAAAGTGCACATGGACTCTAGAGTCTTTGTTGATTATAGGAAATCTTTCACTTGCATTGGATGGAAAAGCAAAGAAGCCAACTACGATATTAGATGTAGATTGGGAAAGATTAGATAAGAAAGTAAGAGTGACAATTATCTTATCGCTATCCAACAATGTTCTCTTCAATTTCACAGCAGAGAAGACTTCAAAAGAATTATGGGATAAATTGACAGACATAAACGAGATGCCTTCAACTTCTAACAAGGTGTATTTCATGAAAATAATATATAATTTGAAAATGAAGGAAGGTGGAATTGTATCAAACCACTTGAATGAATTCAACATGCCAATCACCCAATTGGTTTTGGTAAAAAATATTTTGGATGATGAAATCAAAGCCATCTTACTATTGTGTTCTCTTTTGAATAGTTACGAAGGTGTTGTCATGGCAATCAACACCTCCATATCCGGGAAAGAAAAAATTAAGTTTGATGATGTTGTTGCAACTCTTCTCAACGAAGATATGCGAAGAAAAAATCAGGGAACCGAATCTAGTGATGCCTTTATTTTTGGAAATAGAGGTAGAAACCAAGAAAGGGATAGAAATAACAATAGGAGAAGATCAAAATAGCAAGGAGATCAATGTTAAGGGGTAGAAATGGAGGTTGTTGGTTTTGCAGAAAAGAAGGCCATATGAAGAAGAATTTTTGGTCATACAAAAGTGTGCAAAATCAATCAAAGGGCGGCAAAGTAAACACCACGTATGAAAAAGATGAAGGTGTCCTAGTCTTGTTAACAGGTGAAACTATGATAGATTCATGGGTGTTGGATTTTGGTGCATCTTTTCATGCAACTTCATGTCAGGATGCTTTCTAAAACTATCAAGAAGGTAAATTCGGTAAAATACATCTTGGTGATAACAAGGCATGTGCAATTATTGGCAAAGGAGATGTAATGTTGAATCTGAAAAATGGAAACAAGTGGCTATTGTGCGATGTATAACATGTTTTGGAGCTAAAAAAATATGATTTTTGTGGAACAACTAGATGCTCAAGGATATAGTGTCACCTTTGAGTCAAACAAATGGAAATTGACCAAAGGAGCATTAGTAGTTGCAAGAGGCAGCAAATTGGGCACATTATATTGTGCTAGATTGTCCCACTGAAGTGGGAGTAGTGATGACACTTGTCGACAAATGAAGCAAAACTATGGCATAAAAGGCTCGAGCACATGAGCAAGAAGGGGCTAAAAATCTTGCTCAAAAGGGATAATCTTCTGAGTTTAAAATCTTTGGATTTAGACCTATGTGAGCATTACTTATATGGAAAACAGAGGCAAATTATCTTGAAGATTGGACATGAAAAATGGATAACACCCTTGGAGCTTATGTTCTCCAACATGTTTGGTCCTATAGAGGTAACCTCATATGGAGGAGCTAATTATTTAGTTAATTTTATTGATGATTGCACTCAAAAGGTGTGGATTTACATACGCTCAATAGGAAATCAAAAGTGTTTACCAAATTCAAGCTTCTTAAAGCTATTGTTGAAAATCAAATGGGGAAAAAGATCAAATGTTTGAAAATGGATAATGGGGGTGAATTTTGTTCTTCGGAGTTTGAAGGTTATTTTGTAGATAATGGTATTAAACACATTAAATTTGTACCATTCACGCCTCAAGAGAATTGTATATTAAAGAGGTTGAATTGTACAATTCTTGAGATGGCTCGAAGCACGCTCTCTAATGCAAGTATGGGAAAAGAATTTTGGGTGGAGGTGGTTAATATAGTAGTGTATTTGATTAATTGCAACCCCTCTTCCAGATTGGATTTTGATTCTCTGAAGGAGAGATGGATTGGAAGGTGAATTTCATACAAATATTTGAGGGTGTTTGGCTACGAAGTGTTCGTTCATGTTTTGAAAGAGAAGCGAACATTTAGCTAGATTTCAAATCCGATTGATGCATATTTGTTGGGTATGGTGAAGATCAGTATGGTTTCAAGTTATGGAATCCGGTGACGAATAAGTTGGTTCGTAGTCGAGATGTTGTCTTCAATGAAAAGGTGTTTCCAGGTTTGCACAGACAGAGGAGTTTAGTGAATGAATTTGTGATGGTTAGTGCTATTGAGAGTGGTAGAGATTCATAGTTTTCACATCCAAATGTGACACCATGTGTACCTCAACAAAAATTCGGTATTGGTTAGCCTCAAAACAATACAAATTTGTTAGTTAATATGCAATTGCAATCACATGAAAATTACACTCAACCATTAAATTTAGAGCAGTATGAAAAATTAGTGATAAAAATAATATTAATCATTCTTTGAATGAGGCATATTCCCATTCCACACAACCACTTCATGTTTTAATGCCATGGCCTATAGCTGCTCATGATGCAAACTTATCACCCCTTGCTCACATTGCAAAGGATTTTACAAACCCATCGAGTGATGCTCTGTCGCCACATAGGTTCTTCCACACTTCACGTGATGGAAAGAAAGACACTCCCATGCATGCTCCACATACTCCCCCCCTGCCTACTCAACGTAGCCCCAAATAGAGTTATTTCGCTCATGTGAATCTCTTCCATCATTGCATGAGATAATTTTAAATTTTGTTATTAAAGACCTATGCCCGCACCCTATTTATTCTCCCACACAAGTCTCAATAACTCCCTCGTAAAACTTTGATGTTCATTTGCAACAGCCAACAAGGATGATGGACAACAAAAATTCCCTACAAGTCCACTTTGGCGTACGTCCAAAGCCACGTATAGGGAATTTTTCCTCATATACAAATGAATTTACTGCTCATTCCTCATCCACTAATGAATTTTTATTGATTGTCCATTTACAAATGAGATTGCTTCCATGTGACCCTTTTTTGTTTCAAGTCATTCATACACACTTGTTTCCACGCTACCATCACATGAGTTGGGTTTACAACCTTCAGTGAGAAATTCAAATCCCATGTAACTCTCTATCAGATTGACAACAATTAAATAGGCCCACAATAGTGATTTTTTTAGTGGCTAATATTCACCAATTGGCTAATAGATGAAATTTTGGAATCCAAAATTGGCTAATAGTTCGAGCTACAATGTGACTTGAATCACCACATTTTTACAAAATTTTATTATAGTCTTATTTAAATCGCCAAATAATTTTTTTTATTAAAAAATTTAACTCAAAAATTTGCCACAATATTTGATTTTTGATTAGATTAGATTCACCTAAATTTAATAAATTATAGTAGAAATATATATTAATTTTCTAATAGTGTATCATAATTATTAGTTGCTTTAAAAGGAACATATTTCTAATCTTTAGTTTCCACCATTGATTTATAATATAATCTAATGGCCCCTATTTTATTCCATAAGGTAAAATGTACCCATGATCTATAATGCTCATGGGGCCCGCAATTTTGGGTCTCACGAGCATTATAAATTGTGGGTAAATTTTAACTTATAGAATACAACGAGGTTCATTAGATCAATGATCTAAAAACAATTTTGAGTCCCATGAGAATTACAGATCATGGATACATTTTACCTTGCAGAATACCATAAGGGCCATTATATTATATTTTAAAACAATGGTGGAAAGTAAATATTAGAGTCTACCCCTTCAACCCATCAATAATTTTCACCCTTGGGCCCCTACTTTTCCATGAGAATTATTTTTAGATTGGATAGATGCACCATTATAATTAATGAATTTTCGTATTATTTTTCCAAGATTCACAAATTTTTTATACAAAATCTTAGTGACGTAAAAAAAATGGCCAAAAAAATTAATTTGAAAAAAGGAAAGATTTTCTAATAGAAATTAATATTTTTCCCTAATAAAATGAAAGATTTGCCAGGATTTTATAACTTTTTTTGAGGGGGGTTTCTTAAAGTTATCACTAGCCCATAGAGTTATCAAATTCACCCACCCCTGTTCATTCTATGCAAGAAACCATCAGTTATTTCAAATTCTTAGACAAAGGCTAGGAATATGCCTTCATCACACATTGGCAATATAGAAGTTGTTGATTACAGTGTTTTCACTTAGAATAATGCATTGCAGAGGAAAAATGGTAACTTGCAAGAAATGTGAAAGAAGTGATTTCTATAGTGTGGAGGTCTACTCGGGAGCATCAACCTCCGACAAGATTTGATGATTACCAATTATTGATTTTTGATCAATTAGAGCCTGCAACTTTTAAGGACACTTGCAAAGATGTCAATCAAGAGAAGTGGTTGGATGCTATGCAAGAGGAAATGGATTCATTGATAGCCAATAATACATGGGACTTGGCAAAGCTTCCACCCAATAAGAGAGCATTGAAGAATCAATGGGCATATAGATTGAAAGAGGAAGGAGGTAGGAAGAGATATCAAGCATGTTTGGTTGTCAAGGGGTATGATTAGAAAAAAGGTATTAATTTTAATGAGATCTTCTCACCAGTTGTTAAGATGACTACCATTAGAGCGGTTTTGGGTTTGGTAGCCATATATGACCTTGAGTTGGAGCAACCTGATGTGAAGATAGTGTTCCTACATGGTGACATAAATGAGGAGTTATATATGCACCAACCAGAAGGTTTTGAGCAAAAAGGTAAAGAGGATTTATATTGCACATTGAGGAGTTTGTATGGGCTCAAGCAAGCCCCACAACAATGGTACCTCAAGTTTGATTTATTTATGACTGAGCAACACTTCACACAATGTGAATTTGATCTGTGTGTGTATTATAAGTTTTTGGATAATGGTGAGTTTGTTTTATTATTGCTCTATGTTGATGACATGCTTGTTATTGGCACTAGTATTAGAGTTTTCATGATTTAAAACAACATTTAGCTCCAAAGATTGCAATGAAATATTTAGAGGTAGCAAAGAGGATACTTGACATGACTATAATTCAGGACAAACATAAGAGTGAAATTAGGTTATCATAAGAAAAATATATTAACAAAGTGTTGGATAGATTTAATATGAAGAGTGCTAAGTCTGTGAGCACTCCCCTTATTGATCACATTCATTTGTAATCCAAAATATTCCCCAAAACACCTCAAGATAAGGAAAATATGATGGGTATTCCCTATTCATCGATGGTTGGGAGTCTTATGTATGCGATGGTGTGCACTCGTTTGGAAATTGCCCATGTAGTGGGACTAGTGAGCAGATTTATGAGCAATCCGAGCAATACTCATTGGGAATTTGTGAAGTAGATACTAAGGTATTTAAAAGGAACTTGAAAATTTTGTGTTTTGGAGGTATAGATGCACAACTATGTGGTTATGTTGACTATGATATGGCTGGAGACATGGACAAACAAAGGTTCGATGCAATGATTAGTTGGGTTTCACAGTTGCAACAAGTGGTTGCACTCTCCACTACTATGGTTGAATACATTGCACTCAATGAAGATGCAAAGGAGATGATTTGGTTGCAGTGACTGTTGGGAGTGTTGGGTTTCAAACTGCATGTTTTCACTCTTTTTTGTGATAGCAACAGTGTTATTCACTTGGCAAAAAAATCAACCTTTCATAATCAGACTAAACACATTGATTTGTGTTATTATTTCATCCATAATGTTCTTGAAGAAGGTAAGTTGAAAGTGGATAAAATTGACACAAAGGTGAATCTGGTGGATGCATTGATGAAGATTGTACTGCGAGAGAAGTTCGAGTTTTGTAGGACTTCTTTCAGCATTGTCAAGATGTGATAATAGGGGTGAACTGGGGGATATCTCTGAGTTTATAGCAAATTTTGGACTTCAAGTGGTAGATTGTTGGGTGTTGAAGCCCAAGTTGGGTCACCTTATTTGATGGATATGTTTCCCTCCAAGTGATGTCACCTTATTTGATGGATATTTTTCCCTCCAAATGATGTCTCTTGATATTCTATGATACTTGTAATTGTTTATTACAGATAAGACTTATTATTATTGTTGTATCTTGTTGCTACAATCAGCTATGATGATGTATGTATCTAGAAACAAAGATTAATAAAATTCCCTTCCTTAAAAGTGGATGTAGCCAAGTTGGCGAGCCACCATAAATCTTTGTGTCTTTGTATTCGTTTGTTCCTTGTTTGTATTTTCATTTTTCTAAGTTTAATTTGTCTGCAATTCTCTTCTTCATTTAATCTACAATAAATCATTAATAGAAATCAGTAAAGCTTGAATAAAAGGGCATGCGTACCCATAGGTAGGGACTAGATTAAATGGGTGTATTACCTAATGTTTTTCCCATCTTTAACAATCATGTCCCATCTAGAAAAGAATAAAGTAATTACAAGGCAACAATTTAAAATGGAGCAATTCTAAATTCTAATGTTTCAATTTCAACTGTGTCCAATTCAAATTCAGATTAATTTTTGATCTCAATAATTCAACTAATCAAGTCAATCCTATCCATCCATTCACCAATCCAATATCAAAGATGTAACTAGGTATAGAGTAGGAACCTTATTTTAGGATCATTTCCCATTATTTTCCTCTAGATTTTAGTTTACACATGTTTGAAGAGTAATGCATTTTGATATAACTTTTGAGACAATGTTTCCCCTTAGAAGGGGTTTCCCAAGGTATATTTTGTATTTGCTATCATTATGGTATTGAAATTATCTAGATCTAGTTTGCGTGCATTGTTTTGATCTTTGAATTAAGTAGAAATTAGTTGTATTTCCTTTTAAAGAAGGCTATGTTTGGGAACATGGAAATTTCAATGAATATTACATATTTATTGCCAAAACCAATGAAAACAATAGGGTACATATAGAGCAAGTTCTTGCTATAAGCATTTAGCCCTTAGTTGTGAGTATATTTTGTTCAAACTATTTGTGTTCTTATATAATGTAAATCTAATGACAAATTATTAGGATTTTAGAAATAATTATTGGACACTTCAAAAATCTTTGACAAATTTAATATAGTAAAGTGGTGTAATTTAGGGCCCTCTTAGAATAGGGTGCCACCCTTCTAGGAATTTTTGACATACATTGGATAAAACACCACACTACTTGGATGTTGTATTACGATGAGTGTAAGAGAGCATTTAATTTAGACAATTCATGTAGACTTGTTGGAGCATATTTAAATGACCATTTATAGTCTTTTGTAAGAGAGTTATTGTTGGTCTATTTCAATTTTTCCTTACATTTAGTTTATTAGTGTAGTGCAGTACTTGTATCTAGCTAGGATAAGATCAGTTAGGTACTTGTATCAATCATTGCATGCCCTTGATTTAGGCACCTAATTGATTCTTATATATTATAGGCTTAGTTACGCCTCTATCAAGATGGTTCACCTAGTTATCTCCACCTATTATGCATGTCTAACTTTAGATAGATCCATCTATCATGGATGTCTACCTTTAGTTAGTTTTTACCTTTTTATGCATTAGCTTGCTCAATATAAGCAAGGGTCTCTATATAATTTTTTTGGGGAAAATGTTTCATATTATTCAATATATTATTTTGTTGGTTTTTTTTGTCTATGTATCTTATTAGTTTGTTATTGATCTACTTGTGGAACAAATGTTAGTTTGATTTTTTTTGCGTCTATGAAATGTTTCATTCCTATCATTATAAGAGTAATTGGTTCCCCAAAAATGAGAACATGTGTTAATTGATTGATATCCTCATTCACAACACATACCATTAATCTTTTATTTACACAATTATTCTCATGTCTTCTATTTTTTAATTAATTTAAAGACTTAGGCATACTTCCTACTTTTTATCTCTAGTTTAATTTAAATTTTTTTGGTTTTGTCTTTTTCTTTAAATCAACTATACATTTGGTTCAAAAAGGATTGTTATATATTATATAAGATTTATTAGGGGGGATGATCCAATAGCTAAGCACCCTAACTTCACGCTTCTAAAAATTCTACTTGGAAATTTTAAATCACTCACAATTATTTACAACAACTTACATGGCAAGTCCCATGCTTATAACTAAGGTTTCAAGGTCACATCATCAAATATGAAGCCACAACAACACACATTTTGTTTAGGTGTCTAAAAAGGTCCTAAATAAAGTTAGATTGATAGTTGTGCACACATCATGTTTTCTTTTTTGCATTGATGAGGCGTCACATGATTTTTTGATTTTTAGATGTAAGGAATATATTTCATTCAATTATAGGTACTGATCATCAACACTAATAAATTTAAAGTCACAACTATTGGTGCAATATTGTTAAAAATATTGGAAATTAAATCAACATATACTATAAGAAGTATTGGAACATTGGTGCAAGGGCATTAGGAGCCCCATTTAGCTTACTTTTGTTATTTTTGAGTCTTATGTTGTTTGTGTGTTTTGGTGTCCAATAAGGTCATTTATGATGATTTGGAATCATATGGATTCATTTTGGAGTGTTAATTGGGTTTTTGATTAAATAGTGAAAAAGTTGCCAAATGTTGTCATGCAACTTTGGAAAGGTGTCAAAAATCAAGAAATAGTTACATGCAAGCAAGAAACCGTTACAAACAATTGGGATTGGTTGAAAAGTGGATGAAAAACACCTTCCAAAGTCGGATTGAGTGTTGTGAAACTGATTTTTGTAGTTGGGTGAATGAAAGCAAGCCATTTCCTATGAATGAAGGTCTTACAGACCTATCAAGGTGTTGGTGATCATTGGTAGCAATTACATGACAAAATACAAAGACTGTCTTATAAGGACTGTGTATGATAGTGTTGGTGCAGCAATTGAAGGTTGAACAAATCCAAGTCTAAAAGTGTTTTTTATGCATATTATGTTTTGGGAAGGGGTTTTAGAAAGTCCTACAAACCTAGTAAAGGTGTTGGATATCAAGGTTGGCATTTATATGATTGTACCAAGTAGATTGCATGAGACATTGAAGCCTTTAAACCGTGACCAGTCAAGTGTGAACCTTTTTGGTGTGTGTAGACCTTGAAACCTTCTTGAAAGCACTTGTATGCAAGGTGTAAGGGTTCCCACATCAGTGGTTAAGTGTTAAAAACCCATTTGTTCTTGTTGATTCTTAATCCTTATATAAGAATTCCCTCCATCTTGTTGGCTTGTAACACTCTTGATGGTGGCTACATGAAATGGAACCATGATGCCATATATGGGTACCAAAATAACATCATTTTTGTATCAACCCGAGTTATGAGCTCTCTAGAAATGGGGATATCATCCACATTTTTTTATGAAACCATCTTAGTGGATGTCTTGGAAGAGCCATGTCCATCTCTTGTACCAATGCCCCCTACAGCCAATCTTCTTGCAATCTCATTATTTTGCAGAGGGTTGGCACTTAAGGTTATGTAATAGAATTTACAGTTGATAGTTAAATTGTATATTTTTTTTTATGATCTTTACTAATGTTTATTAGAATTGTTGCATGTTTTACTTCATTGGAATCACATATTAGTTGTAACTTTTTTGAAATTTTATTATGGTATGTGCACTTTGATATGATGTAATGTGATTATGGTTTCGTCTCATATGTTGTAATATTAGATATATAACAGAAAAATAAATTATTGCATGAAATAAATAATAACTTTTCATTTTAAATGTTTTATTTTGCAGAACACAGGTCTTCTAAAAGATCAAGATGATCCTCATCATGATATAGATCCAGAAAATATTGGTTCTGCTGGTATAGATCACATGGCAGAGGATGATAATGACACATATACGAAAGACATCGAGGCCGATGACAATGATGATGACAACGACAACGATGATGATGGTGATGATGAGGCAGTTGCTGGTAGTACCCACTAACATTCATGATCATATAGACTGCATCATGGATCATTGTTGATATATTGTTATGATGATGATGATGAAGATGGTAGTGATGATGATGAGGCAGTTGCTGGTAGTACCCAGTGACATTCATGATCATATAGACTGCATCATGGATCATTGTTGTTATATCTTTATGATGCCTCTTTTCATGGTTACTATCATATGCATCATTTTCATGGCCTACTGTCATATTATTGAATTGTATCATATTGACATTTATCAATATATGATGCCTCTTAAATAACTCATATGATTATAGAGTAAGTAATTTAATTATTTGACTCATATGATTAAATAACAAGATAATTGTTATAACATGATCATCATCTATAATTAAAACAACTGACTCAAATATCTATAATTTAATTGAATTTGACAACACCCATCTTGAGCAGTAAATTTAAATCATCATACGTAATAAATATCCATCCAAAAATCATTGACCACTTTTAATATATATAGACAGTCTTCCTGTGAAAATTAAATCATCAACATATAAACACACTATCAAAATCTAGCCTTATTTATTGATCTTTGTGTACAACATTAGCTCAGTCTTGCTTCTACCAAATCAATTGCTTTGCATGTATGAATCAATTTTGCTATACCATGCTCTTGGTGCTTGTTTGAGACCATAGAGTTCCTTCTTCAATTTATAGACCATGTCTTCATGTTCATGTACTTCATAACCTAGTGGTTGCTTCACATACATTTCTTCTTCTAGAAAACCATCCAAAAAAGCTAATTTGACATCCATTTGAAAAACTTTCCAATTATTTTGTGTAGCTATTGTTAAAACCATTCTAATAGTATCAAGTCTAGCGACTAGGGAAAATGTCTTATCATAATCAATTCCATAATGTTGTGCAAAACCTTTCGCTACTAACCTTTCCTTGTATTTTTCAATCTCACCTTTTTCATTAAATTTGGTTTTATAAACTCATTTGACTCCAATGCAATCCTTACCTTCAAGTAGATCAACTAGCTCCCATGTGCGATTTCTTTCAATAGAATTTGTCTTTTCATCTATAGCCTTGTTCCAATGATCCTCCTTAAGTGCTTCTTCAAAAGACATAGGATCATGAGAGAATAAAGAAAAAATTGAGAATAAATCCAAATTGTCTTCTCCGTGTTTATAGATCTCTTTCAAACTTCTCACTTTCTTACATTTATATTTCGACCTTAATATTGAAGCAAGAGTAGGATTTGATTCATTACTTGTGAATTGGGAGCAAGATGATGAGCATGACCTGATGATTCACCATGTACAACATTTCATGGAGTTCTTGTTGGTGTATTTGTTCCCACTTGTGGATTTGATTGATCACCTTGTGTTATTTGTTCTTCATATTCTTGTTCATTTTGTGGTATTGGTGCTCCAATTGTGATTGATTTGTCAATGCTTCCATCCCATGCTTCTTCTTCCTTAAAATTTGACATCTCTGCTAACAATCACTTTCTTTGAAATGAGATTATACAAGCTATATGCTTTTGATTGTTCACTATAACCAATGAAAATACATTTCTCAGTTTTATCATCCAATTTCCTTCTCAATTTAGATGGCACTAGTGAATATGCAACACATCCAAAAAAATTCAAGTGAAATACACTATGCTTCTTACCTTTCGATGCTTCTTATGGAATTTTTTCCTTGACACCCTTTGTAGGACTTCTGTTCAAAATGTATACAACACAGCTACTGCTTCTTCCCAAAAATTATTAGACAAGTTTTTTGCCTTCAACAAGCTCCTAGCCATTTCCATTATGGTTATATTATTTCTCTTTGCTGCACCATTTTGTTGTGGTGTATACCTTGTTGTAAATTGTTTCTTGATCCCATGATCTCTGCAAAAATCTAGAAATTCATTAGAACTATATTCACCACCTATATCAGATTCGAGTATTTTGATATATTGTCTACTTTGTTTTTTTACCATAGACTTGAACTCCTTGAATTTACTAAAGGCTTCATAATTTTGCTGGAGAAAATATACCTATGTCTTCCTACTAAAATCATCAATGAAGGTTAGAAAGTAAACACTACCTCCAAATGATAGAGTTTGCATTGTTCCACATATATCACTATGAACTATCTCCAATAATACCCTTTCTCTATAGGAGGTTCCTACAGGAAAACTCTCTCTATGTTGTTTTGCCAAGATGCAACTCTCACATGAATTGGTTGGCTACTCTATAGGAGGAAATATTTTAACCATATGTTTCTTTTGCAACAAACTCAAACCTCCAAAATATAAAAGCTCATATTTTAAATGCCCTAGCCATGATTGGTCTTAACATACAGTTTTTAAATTGGCTTCTTCAACTTCTTGGATGGACATAATTTGAAGGGGGAATATTCAATTCTTGGTCAACCCATCATTTGGAAATCTATCCAATATTGTGCAAACATTATCCATAAAAGATACCATGTACTCCTTTTGTAATAGATGTCCAACACTCATAATATTATGCTTTAGTCCAGGTGAAAAATAAACATCATGAATAAATTTTCTTTCACCATTTTTTGTCAAAACATTTATTGCTCCTATACCCATTATAGCCACTTTATTATCATTTCCCAATTTCACTTTAGACTTCATAGAATCATCAAGACTAGCAAACAAATCTTTATTCGCAGTCATATGGTTACTTCATCCACTATCCAAAAACTAGATATTTCTAGTGCTCTCTTGAGCAACATTACACGTGATGAACATACTCTCAGAGTTAGATCTAGATTCATTTGTATAATTAGCATTTTGCTTATCCAAATCTCCTTGTTTCTTTCTACATTCATTTGCATAATGTCCATATTTTTTAAAATAATAACATTGAATGCTAGATTTATCAAATCTATGTGAATGTTGTTGGGAATGATTGTTGCTTCATCCTCTATTTTTGTAGTTTTGATTATTCTTTTCACCTTGATCTGAATCACTTCTACCACCTCTATCTCTACCTCTACCTCTTATGCTGAACCTTGGCCTTCCTCTTCCTTTGTTAGATGATTCAAAAGGAGTATTGTTATTTCTATTCATTATGGACTCATGTGTTAACAAAGATCCCTTAATTCATCTATAGATAACTGTGTCAAATCCTTGGATTCTTCAATTGCTACTACTATAGCATCAAATTTACGGGGTAAACTTTTGAAAATATTTTCTATAATATTTTGATCTGTTAAATCTTCTTTATTAGATCTAATTTGATTTACAACATTCATGACTTGACTCATAAATTGGTATATAGACTCTCATTCACTTATTTCCAAATTTTCAAAATTTCTTCTTAAAGATTGTAATTTAGCTACTTTCACCTTTGCACTACCTTGATAGATTGTCTCCAAAATCTTCCATGCCCTCTTGGATTTTGTTGTTGTTGCAACTCTAGGAGAGATTATCACATACATTGCCAGGTTGATTTGAAATAGAGTTTTTCATCATTTTCTTCCTATCTTGAAGCTAGTCCTTTTCTCCCTTTGTTAAAGCCTCATAGGTTGCTTCATCTTGAGGTTCTACAAAACCATTATCTACCAAATCCCAAATATCTTGTGAGCAAAATAAAGTTCTCATCTTAATTGCCCAAAAATCATAATTCTTACCATTGAAAATGGGAATTTGGGGCTGAGTAACACCATTTGTTGCCATGACTGCAAGCTGATCTGCTACAGTAGTTTAATTTTTCAAGTCTACGAACTGTTTCTGAAACCTTGGTCCAGCTCGCACTGATACCTATTTGAAAAAATGAAGAAACAATAACACACAGAAAAACAGAGTAAAACAGAGCAGAACGAATTGCTATAGCAATTTAATTCAACTTTATTCCTTGATCAAATAGATTACAAAGCCTCATTTTATAAAGATCTTTCTGAAGATCGAGAGGTTGTTATAAAAGATAACGGTGAACTTAAACTACAGAAACTAACATCTAACAGTAAATCAATCTACATGCAAACATCAAATACAGTACAAACAAAATAGAACTGAAGTATATCGCCTAGCTTTCTCCACCGCAACCATGCGAATTGGGAGAAATTATTCGGTTTACTCTAACAACCTTGTCCATTTTTTTCAATACACGATTCACCACATTCTTTACCACCCTCTGCTCGTCACTAAGCATGCTGAAGCCATTAAAACATGGAACCATATCCATCAAAGGCAAGATCTGAAAAGATAAAGGGGAAACAAGTAAAAAATTCTCAAATACACAAATTTTTGTAAACAGGCGTTAATGGAAAACCCGCCCAAAAGGAAGAGTAATTTGGTACGTACTCAATATTATTTTGAAAATTTGTTATAGTGCCATATCTTTTCTTCTTTTCATGCTCGAAGAAGCATCTGCATATATTCCTTTTCCTCCAACTGCCCATCTTAAATCAGAAGGCTAAACATGATAGAAGAGGGGATAATTGTGGTGTCTGACAGAAATTTAATATTGATCATAATGAAAACATTACAGAGACTTTCTGAGCTTCAGCTCATACCCTTACAGGTTACAGCTCTACACAGCTGGACTTATCTGAGAGTAAGTAGAAAGCAAGACAGACTCGTCAATATATAGGCAATCAAGCACGGACAATCAGTAAAGGAGATAGATAACAGTCAACAGAGTAGTTGGAGAAGATAAGACCAAATCAGATCCTCGTCTTTAATGCTGGGATATGATTGTGATCTAATGCTGATAAGATGAGGACAGGTCAACATGGGGAGTTAATGAAGTAGTTGGGAGTGGATATTCCAACAGTGTCGGTTTCCAAAACAAATGCCGGTTCGGCCAGGGACTACGGGGAACATAAATTTATAACCTCGTGAGGTTTTAAGATGTCAAGTCCGCTTCAGCCCTAAATTAATGCCAAGTGAATGATCAGACAATTAGTGACACAGAACTCAAAGTACCTGCAGAGCCATCACAAAAAGGAAGCAGAAAATTAGTGACACAAAACATATATAATTGATTGAGGTGCGGGGCTTTTGTAATCTGGAAAGTTTCAGCTAAAGAGGATACAAAACCCTGTAAATCATTGTGTGACTTTCTCCAAGCGCAAAACGGGACTGTTGAAGAAGGCCAGCAAGCTCTCACTTCTCTGTGATTCTGAAGTTGCTCTCATCATTTTCATCATTTTATCTCAAAGCTATGGATAACTGCTTCCCATATATTTTCCACTGTTCAACGTTAAGAGTTTTTCAGACACATTATATGCTAATAAACAGATAAACTCTTGTATATCAATGCAAATCGTAACACAGAGCATATATTTTGAGGTGGTGTTCATAAGCCATCTAACAACTTGCCTCTCTTATACTTTGCATGTGAATGGCTGTACAAACTTTGCTTTCATCTCAAATACAACTTGCATTTTGGTTCGTGAATGAGAAGTATCTACGTTTTGGAGAAATTACTAAGCTATCGTTCCAAGCTTAGGGCGAAGGCGGAATAAGGAATATTTCACATTGTTAAGAATATTTGAAGGTTAAGAAAATGAAAATGTTCATAATCAAGTTGAATAACAAAAACATCATCACTTCACAAAATAAAAATAGCATATGAACAATCTTCGACTTCATAATTACTGGAAATCTTTTATTCTATTTAATATCAAATTCCATTTCTATAAATCTCTAACAAATCTTCAAAACAAATTGCAATATGATATTTCATAATAAAATCATGACAAAAAACAATTGGCTGTGGGGAAAAAGGGCTCATACTTGGGGCTGCTAAATTCGTACAGCTTTCCGGCCGTGGAGAACACATGGCAGAGAAGGGAGAAATCGCTGGCCTTTTCATACAGTCCTGTATTGTTGGAGAGTGAAAGATCTCTCCAGAGATAAGCCTCAAACCCTCTTATGATATCTCTTTGTACGCACATCCTATCTTTATATTATTTATGTAGCGTGTACGGCGTGGAATGTGAACAAATGACCGAATGTAAAATAAAAAAGAAATTTTGTGTTCAAATAAAACAATTAAAACTCATGGAAGGCTGTACCACACCAAAAATAAAAATAAAAATAAAAATAATTGTGTTTTATTAGGAAATGGTAAACGTTTATTCATTTAAAAAAAAATATGATACTCTTTTCTAGCTCTCTCAAAACTCTCTTAGTATGGTGAACTTTAAGAACATCTTTTAAACTGAGATATATTTGATGTCAAATTATATGTAACTATCTTAGGGTGATTTAGAGACTTAATTTTTTGTTTTTTATCAAATGATCTTTATATCAAGTAGTGTATTATAATATATGTAAACACATAAAATTGACCACATTCTTATGATACATCTAAAATTATCACTTTTCACAATATATTAATCTTGTTGTAATTACATTTACATCATCTAAGTATTAATTAATGAGATGAATAATATTTATTTAATTAATTAGGATTTAACCTCTAACATCCCCTATATCATCAAATCAACCAAATAAATAATATTTATTTGATTGAATTAATTTCTCACATGCATCCCCACTAATTAATTAAATAATCTAATTATTTGGTTAATTAACTTAGAGCCCCAATCCTTATCTAATCTCCACTAATACAACAATCAATGTCTCATCCATAATTAAAAATTAAAATAAATATAGTTCATCAATTCAAAATCTTACCCATCATGTTATCCAAACAAATCCTAACCATTCATCTCCAACTACTTTCAATCCAAATTCAAACATACTTTTAATCTAAAACATTCAACTAATAAGGTAAATCCTAGCCCTCTATTCACTAACCACTACCATAGGTGTAGTTAAGTATAGAGTAAGAACCTTATTTTACCATTGTTTCTTATTAATTTCCTCTAGAATTTAGTGCACAAATCCTTCAAGCGTAATATGTTTTGATGTGCTTTAGAGACAAAGTTTTTTGTTATAAGGGATTTCCAAAGGTATACCATATATTTACTATCATGGTGCTATTGAAATTACTTAGATTTAATTTACATGCATTATTTTGATCTTTGGATTAAGTAGGAATTAGTTGTATTTCTATTTAAGGAAGGCTATGTTTGAGAACGTGAAAATTTTAAATATTTACTTATTTATTGCCAAAACTAATGAGTACAAAAGAGTACAGATAATGCAATGTTTGGTGTTACAAATTTATACCTTAGTTGTGAGTTTGTTTTGTTAAAATTGCTTATGTTGTCATGTAATGTATATGCAAATGAGAGATTGTTAGAAATTTAGGAACAAATGGTATATACCTCGGAAATGATTGGAAAATTTATTATAGTAAAGTGGTAATATTTGGGCCCTCTTAGAATAGGGCGCCACCTTTGGAGGAGTTTTTGACATATATTGGATAAAGCACTACACTACTTGGAAGTTATATTATGATGAGGGTAAGAGAGCACATAATTTGAACATTAAATGTAGACCCTTTGGAGCATCTTTAAATGACCTTTATAGTCTTGTATAAGAGATGTTGGTGCATTTTATTTTACATAAATTTAATTTATTAGTATAATGCATTATATATAACTAGTTAGAATAAGATCACTTAGATACTTGCGTTAATCGATCGTGTGCCCTTGATTTGTGTAGCTAATTGACTCTCATCTAGTCTAGGCTTAGTTAGACTCCTATCACGCTAGTTCACCTAGTTATCTCCACCTATTATACACGTCTAACTTTAGTTAGATCCATTTATGTTGGATGTCTACCTTTAATTAGTTTTGGGAGCATTACTTTGCTCTATATGAAAAGGGCCTCCATGTATATTTTTGGGAGCATTAAATATTATTCAATATGTTATTTTGTTGCTTATATATCTCTTATTAGCTTCGTATGGATCTATTTGTGGAAGACTTTTTATTATTATTATTCCTATATCTATGAAATGATTCATTATTCCCATCATTGTAAAAGAAATTGGTGCTCTAATATAGAAAACTTTAAGTTAATCGATTAATGCCCTCAATTGCATGATCCAAAATTCTTCATGTGTTACTATTGTGAGATGAGTTACTATTGTAGAGGAGTGCATGATTCTAAAGTGGACTAGTTTGATTATGTTTTGACTCATTGCATATAAGCTTGCATAGAATCTGGCCTTGAGGTGGCTTGCAGAGAGGTAAAAATACTTCAATTTAGTATGCAACATCATTTTCTATAATAAGCTTTTGAAAGCCTAAAAAGACTCTGTTCAATTTCTACATTTGAAATTGATAGTCGTGTTGTTAGGCATTTTCAAGTATGAGAAGTTAGAACCATCTTATCCCAATCAATGCGGCATATGTAGCCTAATATCTTTCTAAAATAAACGGACAGCAGATTCAAAAATTGAACAGAGCAACTAAACAGTCTTGCAAGTACAAATATTTTTACTTTGCCTGAATATTTAAATCATGAGAACAGCTTGAGGCATCTTATCAAACAACTTGCATAATGTAAAATGTTTATTAAATATGTGGATGCAGAGGTTTGATTATGAGGTACTTTTAAGTTGCAGGACGGCCATGTGAATGTCTGAAAGACTAACACAAGTTGATCTGAATTCTTATCCCCTGTTTTGTACCACTTGCAGGTTTTGGCCACGTGAATGGCGGTACAAATACAACTTGCTCTAAAATGCAACTTGAACTGCAGATATACAGGACTGATTAGAGTTTCTTGGAGAGTTTCAATGATTCAGGGCTGCGTTCTCCTTTTGTCAGAGCTTCTGGCAACGTTTAGCAGCGGTTACCAGGGCTGCCGTCAGCAGCGGCTTCCAGGCTTGGTGGCAGCGTTCTCCAGTCACGGGGAGGTGTGGCTTTTGTCGGGAAAAGTAGACTCAAAAAGGCAAAGGAGAGAAGAGACCCAGAAAGGACAAAGCAGAAAAGTGGGGTGCGTTCAAACAGGTCAGGTCACTTTCTCTGTTTTTTCTGTTTTTCTTTACAATTTATAAGATTGTTTTTGTCTCCTTTCTCCATAATGGGACAAAAACTGGATACCCACATAACTTGGAAAACTCACAACAAACACATTATATTCAACACATGAGAGTTAAACAAGAGGTAATGGGAAAAACCTAGGTCTAGCATGTCAGAGTGTCATGACACGAGGACCACAAATCTCAAATACAAACTCAATGTCAAAGAAAATGGGGGCATTAGAATGCATTGTGGGTAACAACAAAATGGCAAGCAAACTCCATGTGCAATTGAATGACCTCTTGAATCTTCTAGGTCAAGAAGGTCTAAGATTTCCAAGGTCTCACACTTCTCAATGGTCAAATGGGTGGACCACTTTTCAAGATGGGGGTTTAGCAAATTTTTTGGCACCTTTGCTAGTGAGATCGCCTTTGTCAAATATATTGAACCTTGTAAACGTAGAAGAAAGGTTGATCTTTGTAAACGCAAAACAATACAATGAGATTTTAAGGCGTAGCTTGGCTCAGAAACGAAAACTGAAACAAAACCAAAAGAAAAAAATTACTTTGATTTTACCAAAGGTTTGTAACAAGGCAGGTATATCTAGGGCGGTATCCCAAAAAGAAGAGCAAACAAATCAAGCTGAGCATAAAAGTATTGGTAAGATAATAGGTGGCATAGTGAACCTCGAGTCAAACATGGACAAGTTGGATGAGGGCATGGCCAAAACATAAGAGTTCACTACAAACAATAATGTTGCTGAAAAGGTATCTCAAGAACTCTATAGCCCTATGTCCTCACTACTATTATGGTCATCAAAGTTATATGTAGAAGAGCTCATGAGAATGAAAAGTAGGCTCGATGTTTTAGAAACAAAGGGGATGTACGAAGACAACAGGTTTAAAATAGTTATCGAGACAAATTACAGGCTGGAAAAGGACAATAAAATGTTGCAAGAACAAATATTAAATTTGCAAGTTAACATGGAGAAGGGACAACAAGAATTGGTCACTCTAAAGAAAAAGTTAGACCAATTAAAAACAACAAAAATTGAGAAATCAGAAGTGGAGGGAGGAGAAAACATAATGGAGTTAAAGGTGATCCAATCAACATTAACAAACTTGGAGATAAAAGAGAATCAGTTAAGAGATCGGATAGAAGAAGCCAAATCATGGTCACAAGTGGTGAGTGATTCATCAAACGAGCAGAAAGGAATCAATGAAAAACAAGTTAAAAGGCCACTAAGGGAAGAAACTGATAAACAAAGCAAGGCTGCAAACATTATTATTAAAGTTTTGAGAGATTTTGGGGAGAAGGAGAGAACCGGAATTCTAATAAGGGATTTCCTTAAAGATTAGTTGAAGTGGACAGGGCATATTCAACAAGCTAACATAATTGAAAAAAAGATAGATGGAGGAAAAGATAGACATGTAAGAGTCATCTTGAGAAATTTGGAAGATAAGAATAGGATTCTAAAAAATAGGGGGTTACTTAGAGGCACACATATTTATCTAGATGAAGATTTGACCTTTGAGCAGTAGGAAGAACAAAGGAAAGAATGGGAGAAGGTGAAGACAACAAGAAATGAAGGTAAATGGGCTTGGTTGAAGAATGAGAAAGCCCAATTAGTGATCAGTTTTCAAACAAGAAATAGGAAATAGGGGCCCCCAAGAATATTTGCATGTTGTAAGTTGGAATTGTAGAGGATATCCATGGAGAAGAGGACCTGGATTGGGGCCCATAGCAAAAGGAAAGGATATTGTCATTCTTACAAAAACACATGAACATAATGGCTGCAAAGTACCAGATTTTGAAGGGTATAAGAAAGTTTCAGTTTGAAATGAAAGGAATGAAACAGGCAAAGGAAATGGAGGGGTTACAGTGCTAATAGCTGAAAAGTGGCAGGGAATTGTTGAATTTGTAAAAGAAGACACAAATAAGCAGTACACATGGTTGCAAATAATAGAGAATGGGGTAACTTTTAGTTTAGCTGCTTGCTACTTTGCTTCAAAAAATTCAAAGTTTTATAAGAAGCGAAATTTAGACAATGAAGACCTATATGCATCACTAAAAAAAGATATCTCTATCTTCAACACACTTGGAGATGTGGCTTTAATGGGTAACTTTAATGCAAGGACAACTAATAATTAGTCTCTTTAGTTGAGCAGTGAAGCCAAAGAGGAGAACAATCCTTTGTGGTTAGAGGAAGGTGGTGGTCTTCATTGGGAAAGAACATCTCAAGATGGTAATGGCATTGTGAACTCATTTGGGGCTGAATTACTAGGGCTTTGTAGTTTATTTGGCATGGTTATCTGCAATGGTATGAGAGACTGGCCGAAGTCAAGGGGTATCACTTGCAAAACTTATAATGGTCAAAGTGTGGTGGACTACATGGTTTGCTCTTAGAGTTCTAGTTCTAGATTGTTAGAGTTTGATATTGAGGACTGCCCTATCGAGATGAAATTTGATCACTTACCTCTTCGGGTTAAGCTACACATTTCTCCAATCAGCTAACACAGTAAATAGGTTCTGCATGTATGCAAAAAAAAACCCTTCCTAAGGGTAAAATCCTCATAAATCAGGAAAATAGGGAAATATTTAGTGCTGCTCTTAAGCAACATTTCCATGATTTGAAAAATAAAGGGGAGTTTAAAGCAGCAAAAGAGGTAGATGTCCACATTCACAGCAATTTGTTGATCTCGATAATCCACAAGGCTTTAAATGTATGCAAAAGGTCTCACCCCAAGGTGGGGACAACAAACACTTTTCCAGAAAATTCGTGGTACAATGAAGAATGTAAGGTAGACAAGAGATCGCTAAAGGAGAGAGGAATGGACAAAAAATATAAGAAAAAAAATGAAAAATTAGTGCAATCCAAAAAAACAGAGTATGTAAATGAAAGAAGGGACTAATCTCTCTTGGGAAACATAATCCTAAAGGCTTTTGGAGGGAACTGCAACAAAATAAAAATAAGTTGGAAAACAATATTACGGATGTCCAATGGCTAGAGTATGCTAGACTTATTTACGAGCAGGTCCACGAGAAAGACTACCCTCCAGTTATTAACACATCAATGGAACTATTCAATGCGGATGATATTAAACAAGGAATACATAAATTAGCAAGTGGTAAAACACAAGACATAGATGGGCTACAGTTTGAATTTTTAAAATGGGGGATTGAAACTCTTGCTCCTCACATAAAAATAATTTTCAACAATGTCAATTAGAAAGGTTTTCCTATGGAGTGGACTACCAATGTGGTCATCCCTTTATTTAAAAGTGGTGATATCAATAACCCATCTAACTAGCACACAATCATGGTCAATTCTATCTTTGGAAAGCTCTTTGGGAGCATGATTGAATGTAGGATTAGCAACTGGGTAGAAAATGAGGGGAAAAGGGCAAAGGGGCAGTCAGGCTTTAGGTCCAAGCACTCTACCATTGATCACTGCATCACCCTTAGACACTTATTGAAAAAAATTGGGACATTCAGGGTGAGGAAGCTTATTGTTGTTTTGTAGACTTTAAGAAAGTTTTCGACATGATGCCTAGGGACAAACCATGGAATAGGATGGAAGAATTAGGCATTCCAAATGTGTATAGAGTAGTTGTTCATAGGTTGTATGAGAAGGTTAGTGCTAAAATCAGAACTAGTGAAGGTATGTCAGAATGTTTTGGCAGTGACATTGGAGTTAAGCAGGGTTGCCCTTTATCTCCCACACTTTTTGGGCTATACATTGATAAGTTGGAAGCTTGGTTAAGCAAGGAAGGTGGGGATGGTATTCAATTGGCAGGTTATGTAGTGAAATAACTTCTATATGTTGATGATCTTATTTTAATTTCAAAAACAACTCATGGGTTAAGAGAACATTTGAAAGCTCTAGAACACTTTTGTTAGGAAGTTGGCATGCAAGTGAACACCTCCAAGACCAAAATAATGATTTTCTCATTGAATAGAAAAGATAAACAACATACCTTTGTTTTTGAAGGTAGCCTGCTTGATATAGTAAAAAAATACAAATATCTTGGGATTGAATTTCACTATAAGATTGTTTGGGAGACTTGCAAAATGAAAAGGATAAAGGGAGGTTGGAAATCCTCTTACCTGCTTCAAAATAGATGTAGAAAAACCAAACTTTGGGATTGGAAAACCAAAAAAACCCTTTTTGGTTTACTTGTCACACTGATTGTACTTTATGGGTGTGAAGTGTGGGGTTCAACAATACGTCAAAGTGCAGTTGGAGACAAATAGAAAGAATCCAGAAACACCTAATAACAAGCAATATCAAAGTTAAAGCCATTGTTCCTTATGAAATTCTTTTAGCTGAAGCAAGGGCTTTTCCTTTGGAAGCATCGGTGATAACTCGGTTGATAAGTTATCTAAAAAAGGCCGAAAACATGGATAACCACCGGTGGCCCAAAATAGTTATGGAGGAGACGCTAGATCGAAGAAAGAAAACTTGGATGAAGTAGAACAACAAGTGGGACATCAAATTATATGAATGTCCTGGCACCAATAGTGAAATAAAAAACTATGTGAGGGAAAAATTTAGGACTGCCATGTGGTCAAATTAGATTGGGTGAAAAAAGCATACTACATCAAAGAGTTTAATCCAACAAAGGATCATGGTGAAAAAACCTATTTAGGTGCAACTATTAAAGGGAAAGTGAGGCTATTAGTTGCACAATTGAGGACCAGATCGCACCATCTTAGGTGTGAGACGAGTAGGTGGAAGATACCTAAGGAAACCTGGGAAGAAAGAACGTGCATATTTTGTAATAAGGGAGTGGTGGAGATGGAATGACACTTCGTCATGGAATGAACAACTTATAAAGATATTTGTAATTGTTAGAATCTAAGATCACCTGCATGCAAATGAATACCTGTCACATGCAAAAGACATGAAGAACCAAAAATGATGTTCTGTAAACCTCTCAGTAAAAATGCATTAAGAGAATCAATTATTACAAAGTGATCAATCCTTATGAAGGAGATCAAGAAACCCTAAAAGGAAACCCTAGTGTGCACACTTAATAATTAATAATTAATTAATTATTAATGTGCCTAAGTTTAGCTTAAGTAATAAAGAGGAATAAGTGACTTAATTAATTAATCAATGTGATGTAATTAATTAATTATAATAACTTATTACTCTAACACCCCCCCTAAGATGAACTTAGGAAGAAGCTAAAACACTAGAATAAGATGCATGAAAACAAAGATGGGTCCCAACAACTAGGCCTGATCAGGTACCCATTTACAAATGCAATAAGGAGTAAGAGAAGGAAAAACCCAGTGGGACAAAACCCCCTTACAATGAGATAACATGCTGCAAAGAAGCACTGGAAGAACTCTGTAGAGTAACACTGGAACTTGATATAGGCAAGCAAGGAAATATTCTTCTGTATACTACTGAAACCGGATGAGAGTCACTGATTGACTCAAGGAATCATGATAAAGCAACAAAAACCCGATGCCACGGAACACTTTAAAACTCCGAACGGGAACAACTCTGGAATCTATGAAGCAGCAAGCAATTATTGAATGATGTATTACTGAAAACGAAGTGCAAAGATGCAAGATGCACTCTCCCAACTGCCAAAACATCCAAGTAATCGCCAAACAACCCATCGGGCCAAATCTGGACTAATTGATAAACCTGGGATAGATACAGAAAAAGTGCATGGACAGCAACCTAGAGCTCCTCAATACCTTTCTGACGCTTCAAACGAGGCAAAAAATGGAGATCGTGGCAAAAAGTTATGAGCTCGGAAGCATAAAAAGTACATCTAACTTCAAACAGCAATAAATACAGTAAAATAGAAAATTACTGTAAAACAAACTACACCAAATGAAAGTGCTCGGAACCAGCTTTCTGGCGATATCTCGTTTGCCCGATTTCGATACCGTATGCCCAAGTTATGACCAAAAGAAAAAAAATGCTTCATTAGGGCAAATTGGGGTTAGGTGGGGCAAGGAGGGGCCGTACGGCCGATGATGTCATGCTGACATCAGCGATTCACAGGAAAAAATTTGACGGCCATCTAGCCATCGGTGGAAAAAATCGCCCCCCCTGCAAAAAAAATTCGGCCCTTGGTCTTGCATATGACCGTGGGCTGGTGCTGGAAGGGTTTGGTTGCTGTGGGGGCGGAGCCCCTGGTCCCCATATGACCACGCTGGAGGAGAAGAGGGCCCTCGGGGGCTGAGCGAGGGGTCCGAGCAGCGGTGGGCGCTGCTAGAGGGTGGTGCCGCCGGGCAGAGCGGCCCTCCGGTGGCCGCTCGGTGGCCGATGGGCGACGCTGCCCATTTACATTGGGAGCGCAAATTTTTCTGCAAAAATTCAATTTTTAAAATTTTTTTTTGAATTTTTTTGAAAAAAAATGCATTAATATGTCCGAGGCGATACCCCGCACAAATTTTTTGCTTCCCGGATCAACTACACCAAAATAGATGATTTGACAGACGTTTCTAGGGTTTTGGGACGCTGCGAACGCGATGGCGACGTCCGTTTGAGCCCATTGTGTCCCGAAAAATGGCTACCCCCAGATCTTGCAGAAAAGATACCTGTGGAAACCCTTGCACTTGAAACTCACTGAAGGCCATATCTTCAGATCACGAACAAGCACTGCAGGTCTAGAGCTCGATACCATGTTAGAATCCAAGATTACCTACATGCAAGATGAATAATTGCCACATGCAAAAGACATGAAGAACCAAAACAATGTTCTCAGAACCTCTCTCAGAAAATGCATTAAGAGAATCAATTATTACAAAGTGATCAATCCTTATGAAGGAGATCAAGAAACCCTAAAAGGAAACCCTAGTGTGCACACTTAATAATTAATAATTAATTAATTATTAATGTGCCTAAGTTTAGCTTAAGTAATAAAGAGGAATAAGTGACTTAATTAATTAATCAATGTGATGTAATTAATTAAGCATAATAACTTATTACTCTAACAGTAATTAGTACGCAAATAATTTGGATGTGGACAATATGCAATAGTTATTTGAAGAGGATAAGATCAACCGGACGACCAACCTTCTAGTCAAAATTAATAGCAGGAGATCCAACTTGGAGAAGAGTTTGAAGACAAATTAAGTTGTTTGTCTCGGTCCCATAGACTGTTTAGTCTCATGGATGTCATTAAAATCTTTCATTTCAGTTCATTTCATTTCAATTTCGTCATCAGCAGAAGTTGGAGAAAGTAATCCAACAGTTTATAGTGTTTTCTATCATCTTCAGTTGCACTTTTTCCTTGTATCCTGATACTGCAGATGGAGGGCAGCGGCTATCCAACCCCAGAAATGCATTTGGGCATGGATATGCCCCATATATGCCCATCCATGTAGAAATGAATATGAATTTACCTGTTGTGTCTATGCAGTGTAGATTTATACGAAAATAGAAAAACAGGAAGTACATAATGATCTTTTATTTTATCAATTTAATTTAGCAGTTTAAAATTTATTTATTTATTATTTAAATAATATTGTTACTAATGTTAATTTAAATTTTTTTCACTATTACCTATATTTGTATTATATTTTTCACCCATGCTTTGGATGGACTGTAAATATATTATGTTATACTTATATTATATATACAAATATAATATTATTATTTTAATACATTGAATACTATAATTACATTATAATATAATTATATATTTATAATATTACATATATATTTATTTATATTATATTATTATAAATGTAAAAATATATTATATATTATTATAGTTTAAAATACATAATTTAACATCATATTATATATTATAATCAAAATATATTTTAATTATTTATAATGTATAATATATATTTATTATATTATTATGGATAGAATATTATATGTTACTTATATTATATTATATAATAAATAATAATATAGGTATCAATACAATATATTCTATTATATTATATGTAATTTAACTTTTATTATATATTATTTATATTATATTATATGTGTTATATATATAATTTATTTATATAATATTGTATTATATGTTACATAATATACTTATAGTTCATCCAAATATATATTATTATGTTATATTTATATTATATATAAAAATATAACATCATTATAATATCTAGAATACTAATATATATATAACTATATTATAATATTAGTATTCTAGATATTATAATAATATTATTATATTTCTCATATATAATATAAATATAACATAATAATATATATTTGGATGGACTATAAGTATATTATATAACGTTTAATACAATATTATATAAATAAATTATATATATAACATATATAATATAATATAATATAAATAACATATAATATTCTATCCATAATAATATAATAAATATATAAATTATAAATTATAAATAATTAAAAAATACATATTGATTATAATATATAATATAATGTTAAATTATGTATTTAAAACTATAATAATATTAATATATTTTTACAATTATAATAGTATAATATCAATAAATATATTTATATAATATTGTAAATATATAACGATATTATAATGTAATTATAGTATTTTATGTATTATAATAATATTATTATATTTGTATATATAATATAACATAATATATTTACAGTCCGTCTAAAGCATGGGTGAAAAATATAATACAAATATAGGTAATCATAAAAAAAAAATTAAATTAACATTACCTACAATATTATTTTAATAAAAAAATTAAATTTTAAACTAAATTGATAAAATAAAACATTATTACTGCACGTTTGTTGTTGCTATGTAAAATAAATATATAAAATAAATAATTTAAAACAAATATAAAAATCAATTAACTACACTCCTTTTAAAAAATCAAAACAATTTGCTTAATGCATTAAAAAAATGGTTTTAAAAAAAACTAAATGTTGTCGTAAAAGTACGATATCTGTCACTAGTCAAACTCAGCATGCAAGAGCACACTTTCCAAAGCTTTTCCTTGAAAATGATGCAACCCTATCCATGCATGATCCATCCATGCCCCGGTGCATTCCTAGGGCTAGATAGCCGCTACTGCAGATGGAGAGTGTGTATGGCGTGTACAACTTGCTCTAATTTGCAACTTAAGGGTTGAAATTGTTGGGTGTTGATGCCCAACGGTCACCTTATCCATTGGCTATTTTTTCCTCCAAGTGATGTCTCTTAATATTCTATGTTACTTGTAATTGTTTATTACGGATAAGGCTTATTATTATAGTTGTATTATTGTTGTATCTTGCTCCTACAATCAACTATGATGATGTATGCATCGAGAAACAAAGATTAATACAAATTTCTTGCTTCAAAGTGGATGTAGCCAATTTGGTGAACCACTATCAATCTTCATGTCTTTGTATTTTTTTGTTCGTTGTTTGTATTTTTGTTTTTCTGAGTTTAATTTTTTGCAATATTCTTCTTTATTTAATCTACAATAAATCATTAACAATTGGTATCAAATCACGTGGCGTAATTGTTCTTCAGGAATTGTGATAATTTTCAAGAATGGAGGAAGCTAATAAATGGAAGATAGAGAAGTTCACGAGGCAGAACTTTGGATTGTGGAAAGTGCAAATGGACTCTAGAGTATTTGTTGATTATAGGAAATCTTTCACTTGTGTTGGATGGAAAAACAAAGAAGCCAACTGCAATATTAGATGAAAATTGGGAAAGATTAGATAAGAAAGTAAGCGTGACAATTATCTTATCGCTATCCAACAATGTTCTCTTCAATTTCACAGTAGAGAAGACTTTGAAAGAATTGTGGGATAAATTGACAAACATGTACGAGATGGATTTAGCTTCTAACAAGATGTATTTCATGACAAAAATATATAATTTGAAAATGAAGGAAGGTGGAATTGTATCAAACCACTTGAACGAATTCAACACGCTAATCACCCAATTGGTTTTGGTAAACATTATTTTGGATGATGAAATCAAAGCCATCTTACTATTGTTTTCTCTTCTAAATAGTTGGGAAGGTGTTGTCATGACAATCAACACCTCCGTATCTGGGAAAGAAAAACTTAAGTTTGATGATGTTGCTGCAACTCTTCTCAGCGAAGATATGGAAAGAAAAAATCAGGGAACCACATCTGGTGATCCCTTGATTTTTGGAAATAGAGGTAGAAACCAAGAAAGAGGCAAAAATAACAATAGGAGAAGATCAAAATACCAAGGAGATCAATATTAAGGGGCAGAAATAGAGGTTGTTGGTTTTGCAGAAAAGAAGGCCATACGAAGAAGAATTATTGGTCATGCAAAAGGGTACAAAATCAATCAAAGGGTAGCGAAGTGAACACCACATATGAAAAAGACGAAGGTTTTCTAGTCTTGTTAACGGGTGAAACTATGACAGATTCATGGGTGTTGGATTTTGGTGCATCTTTTCACACAACTTCATGTCAGGATTCTTTCCAAAACTATCAAGAAGGTAAATTCAGTAAAATATATCTTGGTGATAACAAGGCATGTACAATTATTGGCAAAGGTGACGTAATGTTGAAGCTGAAAAATGGAAACAAGTGGTTGTTGTGCGATGTATAACATGTTTTGGAACTAAAAAGAAATATTATTTTTGCGAGACAACTAGATGCTCAAGGATGTAGTGTCACTTTTGAGTCAAACAAATGGAAGGTGACCAAAGGAGCATTAGTGGTTGCAAGAGGCAACAAATTGGGCATATTATATTGTGCTAGATTGTCCCACTGAAGTGGGAGCAACGATGACACTTGTGGACAACGAAGCAGAACTATGGCATAGAAGGCTCGAGCACATGAACAAGAAGGGGCTCAAAATATTGCTCAAAAGGGATCATCTTCCGAGTTTAAAATCTTTGGATTTGGACCTATGTGAGCATTACTTATATGGAAAATAGAGGTAGATTAGTTTCTTGAAGATTGGACATGAAAAAAAGATAATAACCTTGGAGCTTATGTTCTCTGACATGTTTGGTCCTACAAAGGTAACCTCGTATGGAGGAGCTAATTATTTTGTTAATTTTATTGATGATTGCACTCAAAAGGTGTGGATTTACATGCTCAAAAGGAAATAAAAAATGTTTACTAAATTCAAGCTTTTTAAAATTTTTTTTTAGAATCAAATGGGGAATAAGATTAAATATTTGAAAATGGATAATGGGGGTGAATTTTGTTCTTCGGAGTTTGATGGTTATTGTGAAGATAATGGTATTCAACACATTAAAATTGTACCATTCAAGCCTCAAGAGAATTGTATAGCAAAGAGGTTGAATTGTACAATTCTTGAGAGAGCTCAAAGCATGCTCTCTAATGTAGGTTTGGGAAAAGAATTTTGGGGGGATGCGGTTAATATAGCAATGTATTTGATTAATTGAAACCCCTCTTCCAAATTGGATTTTGATTCTTCAAAGGAGAGATGGATTGGAAGAAAAATTTCATCCAAACATTTATGGGTGTTTGGCTACGAATTGTTCATTCATGTTTTGAAAAAAGCGAACAAAGCTAGATTTCAAATTTGAGCGGTGCATATTTTTTGAGTATGGTGAAGATCAATATGGTTTCAGATTATGGAGTCTGGTGACGAATAAGTTGTTTCGTAGTCAAGATGTTGTCTTCAATGAAAAGATGTTTCCAGGTTTGCACAGATAGAGGAGTTCAATGAATGAATTTGTGATGGTTAGTGCTATTGAGAGTGGTAGAGATTCATAGTTTTCACATACAAATCTGACACCATGTGTACCTCAATAGAAATACGGTATTGGTTAGCCTCAAAACAATACAAATTTGTCAGTTAATATGCAATTGCAGTCACATGAAAATTACACTCAACCATTAAATCTAGAGCGGTATGAAAAAATTAGTGATGGAAATAATATTAATCATTCTTTGTGTGAGGCATATTCCCATTCCATGCAACCACTTCATGTTTCAACACCATGGCATGTAGCTGCTCACAGTGCAAACTTATCACCCCTTTCCTGCATTGCAAATGATTTTACAGACCCATCGAGTGATGCTCTATCACCAAATAGGTTCTTCCACGCTTCATGTGATGGAAAGAAAGACATTCCCATGCATGCTTCACATACTCTCGCTCCTTCCTGCTCAACGTAGCCCCAAATAGAGTGATTTTCCTCATGTGAATCTCTTCCATCATTGCATGAGATAATTTTAAAGTCTCCTATTAAATACCTATGCCTGCACCCTATTTATTCTCCCACACAAGTCTCAATAACTCCCTCACAAAACTTTGATGTTCATTTGCAACAACCAACAAGGATGATGGACAACAAAAATTCCCTACAAGTCCACTTTGGCGTACCTCCAAAGCCACACACAGGGAATTTGTCCTCATTTACAAATGAATCTACTGCTCATTCCTCATCCGCTAATGAATTTTTACTGGTTGTCCATTTGCAAATGAGCTTGCCTCCATGTGACCCTTTATTTTTTCAAGTCATTCATACACACTTGTTTCCAGGCTACCATCACGTGAGTTGGGTTTACAATCTTCAGTGGGAAATTCAAATCCCACCAATTAAATGGGCCCACAGAGTTATCAAATTCACCCACCCCTGTTCATTCAATGCAAGAAGCCATCAATTATTTCAAATTCTTAGACAAAGGCTAGGAATATGCCTTCATCACACATTGGAAATACAGAAGTTGTTGATTACAATGTTTTCACTCAAAATAATACATTGCAAAGGAAAAATGATAACTTGCAGGAACAAGGTAATGTGCAAGAAGTGATTCCTCAAGTGTGGAGGTCTACTCGGGAGTGTCGACCTTAGACAAGATTTGACGATTACCAATTATTGATTTATGATCAATTAGAGCCTACAACTTTTAAAGACACTTGCAAAGATGTCAATCAAGAGAAGTGGTTGGATGCTATGCAAGAGGAAATGGATTCATTGATGGCCAATCATACTTGGGACTTGGTAAAGCTTCCACCCAATCAAAGAGCATTGAATAATCGGTGGGCATATAGATTGAAAGAGGAAGGAGGTAGGAAAATATATCAAGCACGTTTGGTTGTCAAGGGGTATGATCAGCAAAAAGTTATTGATTTTAATGAGATCTTCTCACCAACTGTTAAGATGACTACCATTAGAATGGTTTTGGGTTTGGTAGTTGTATATGACCTTGAGTTGGAGCAACTTGATGTGAAGAAAGTGTTCCTACATGGTGACATAAATGAGAAGTTATATATCCATCAACCAGAAGGTTTTGAGCAAAAAGTTAAAGAGGATTTATATTGCACGTTAAGGAGGAGTTTGTATGGGCTCAAGCAAGCCCCACAACAATGGTACCTCAAGTTTGACTTATTTATGACTGAGCAACACTTCACACAATGCGAATATGATCTGTGTGTGTATTATAATTTTTTGGATAATGGTGAGTTTGTTTTATTATTGCTCTATATTGATGGCATGCTTGTTACTGGCACTAGTATGAGAGTTTTTCATGATTTAAAACAACATTTAGCTCCAAAGTTTGCAATGAAATATTTAGAGGTAGCAAAGAGGATACTTGACATGACTATAATTTAGGGTAAACATAAGAGGGAAGTTAGGTTATCATAAGAAAAATATATTAACAAAGTGTTGGATAGATTTAATATGAATAGTGCTAAGCCTGTGAGCACTCCCCGTGCTGATCACTTTCATTTGTCATCCAAAATATTCCCCAAAACACCTCAAGATAAGGAAAATATGAAGGGTATTCCCTATTCATCGGTGGTTGGGAGTCTTATGTATGCGATGGCATGCACTTGTTTGGAAATTTCCCATGTAGTGGGAGTAGTGAGCATATTCATGAGCAATCCGAGCAAGATTCATTGGGAAGTTGTGAAGTAGATACTAAGGTATTTAAAAGGAACTTCCGATTATGTTTTGTGTTTTGGAGGTACAAATGCACAACTACTGGTTATGTTGACTCTGATATGGTTGGAGACATGGATAACCAAAAGTCTGATGGAACGATTAGTTGGGTTTCACAATTGCAACAAGTGGTTGCATTCTCCACTACTAAGGTTGAATACATTGCACTCATTGAAGGTGCAAAGGAGATGATTTGCTTCCAGTGACTATTGGGAGAGTTGGGTTTCAAACTATATTTTTTCACTCTTTTTTGTGATAGCAACAGTGTTATTTACTTGGAAAAAAACTCGACCTTTCATAATCAGACTAAACACATTGAGTTGTGTTATCATTTCATCCATAATGATCTTGAAGAAAGTAAGTTGAAAGTGGAGAAAATTGA